>JAVJIF010019334.1:0-86443 GCA_038442645.1 Agave tequilana | reverse complement strand
AAACACAAATCTCATTTTTATCAATAGAAGGAGAAATAATTTTAACATGAGAAATACAATCTTTTTCTTTTGAAAGAGTAATAGAAATTTTTTCTTTTTCAACCAAAATAATTTTTTTTCAAAGTCTCATTTTCTTTTGAATACTTTAATATTTATTTTGAAAAAAATCTTTTTCTTTTAAAATGGAATCATTTTCTTTCTTCAAAATTTTTCTTTCAACCTTTAACAAATCATATTTTTCAAGATGTTTTTAACAAAACATAGTGAGATCATTATATGATATTTCATCATCATCATCAAGGTCAGATTTTGAATTTAGGTCAAGGGGGCATCCCCTTGGACCATGTAGCACATATCGAAAGTATCACTTTCTTGATCCAAGCCTCGCTCCTTGTCATTTGGTATTTGTTCACCAAGAGAGATCAAGCGTTCCATACTACAAAAGCTTAATCAGAGTTAGAAACCCAAGATAAATAATCATTATTTAGGGTTAGCTTTAAAGCATGATGGCTTTTTTATTAGCTTCAAGATAATTGTCATTTACAATATATGATTCTTTCTTAGTAGTGTAAGATAAACATGTATTCCAAGTGCTTTAAGTTACATAGACATCTTAACCTACCAATTTTAGAAGTTAAGAATATCAAACATGGTAGATGCAAGAAAATCTGTGCGTGCGTATAACAAATATAATGATTAGCACAAATAGAACTTTTAACTCTAAATTGTTAGACCCAAATCAAAAACAACAAGATCTGGTATCACTTTTAATTACCTAGAAGAGGGTGAAATAGGTGATATGATAATCAAATGTGAAAATAAAATTTTTATACTAATTAAAAAACTTAACACAATAGATAACCGAAGAGTGAAGCTGAATTCCTCGTGAAGAGCTCTAGAACTTTTCCTCAACATTCTTCTTGATTAAGAGTTGGGGTGTTTTAATAGCTCTCTTGGTTCAAACAAGTGTAAGCACATGAAAGTATATCAAGTATGTAAGGATAGACAAGAAATAACATGCAAGATATCAATTAAATAATTCCAAGAATGTGCGTCAGTTAAGCACAATTAATATCAATCATATAAAGATATAACAATGTGAGAATGGAAGATAAATAAATACAGGTGACAAAATGATATGTAATCGCAAACACGAGAGAATTCTTTTGAGATTTGAGCTGCTCGCTCTACGTCCCCGCCTTTACTGCAATAAATGTTTTCCACTATAAGTTCTCTCAAGAACTCTCTGACTCGTAAGTCCCCCACTTGTTCCTTTAAGAACAATAACATACGCGAATCTGCAAACTCGCCAAGGCCGCAACCTTCAACTTCTCAAATACAACGTGAAACACTTGGTGATCAACTTCTTGATCAAACAAACACTCTCATAAACAAAGATCCTATAGGATAGATTTAGCAATGAAAGGCTCAAGCTTATATGAGAAAAAATAAATAAATTTGAAAGTGAAAAACTTAAGAAAAATCTTTTTGAAAACTCAAGAAAAGTACCTTGAAAACTCTACCTTGTAGAGAAAACTCTGTTGAAGATGGAAAAATAAGCTTTGAAAACCTTGTCAAAGACTAACCCAAAACCCCACGTATATGCCCCAAGAAAAACTAGCCGTTAGGCCCAAGCAAAGACAGAAATGGCCGGTTGGTCAACTGCCCCATTGACTGTCTAATTACTAGAATTCTGGCTATTGGAGTCTGGTCGTTGACCGGGCGGTCGACCGTCGAGAAAGCCAGTTGCACAATGGGTTAACTTGGAGCTCATGTTTGAGGACTAACTTGAATTTGGAAATACATATATAGGAAGAAATATATCTTTCAATTACCTTTCTAATAAAACTTGAATCAAATCGATCTGATATCGAAATAAGAATCTATGATAAAAATACTGAAAGGTATCAAACCAGAAAACTGTAAAGTATTTTTAGAATATGAACTGATTTCAAACTAATATTTGATATCATTAACATTTGAATCAGAAAAAGATCATTGAATAAGAATGTATCCCTTAAAGTTTTCTTTTTAATGCATTTTAAATCACATCGATTGAATATTAGAATTAAAATATATGGTCAAACAGTAGAAGTGTGTCGACAAACTCAGCGGATGGTCAACCGACCGATCAATCGAGCCCAACTCTAGAGAGCGCATCTATCTGGGGTCGATCGAGTGATTGATCGAGAAAACCTCAGAGCTCTCCAGACATAGTCAGTTAACTAGTCGGTTGGTCGATATCTACTGCAGTCGACCGATGGGTCGATCGAGCTCTAGCTCACATGGACTTGTGCATGTATGTACACGTTGGTTGATTATGGGTAGACCAACTAAGCGAATTTGCTTTGCAGATGGTTGACCATGCCGGCCATAGCCTAAAAACAATATTTTGAAACATTTTAAACATTTTTATAAATCCAATTTAAATACAAATAAATCTCAATAATTCTACAAAAATAAGTTCTTGTAAATACAACAAAGCACAGATATGTATGATAAAAAATCAACACATATTACAAACAAGTGAACTAGTTTTTGAGATAAAGAAATTCAATCTTACAACAAAAATCATATTTTCTGAAAACTAAACATTTAAATAGAAATTTAGTTTTTCCAAAACTAGTATAAATATAAAATCAAGTTTGTTAAACTAATTTGAAGCATATTTATATGGATAGAATTCATACACAAATAAAATATATAAACTTGTTTTTCATGAAATCTATTTAAAAACTAAAAACGGATTAAACTGAAAACTAAAACTTTTGTGTTTATAATTGACTTGATCCAAACTTGATTCCGTCGAGCTAGATTCCTCCTTGAGTACTTGATGCGATCTTTAAGTTTAAGCTCTTAAATCATGATTAATCATCAATTTTAAATATTCTATATCATATTTTCACATTTATTTTAAATAAAATTACGCTATTCGACCTTCTCATTGCTTAATAGCGTGGAGATTTTTATTTAATAGTGAAGGAGAAGAAACAGCCTAAAAAGCCCAGATAAATTAGAATTTTAAACATTTATTTATCTAAACCAAGAAGTCAACAGATATTCTCTGAATATCCAAGACACTAAACTCATTTGTTAAAATAGCACGTGAAACATCCAGACGAGGAGATTCTCGGATAGGAAGCGCGGTGCCAACGACCACGCTTCTACCCCGCATCCGCGGCAAAAGCCATGGAAACGCGGCATAACAAAGGCTGTTAGTGCACAGTTTTCACGTGAGGTTATTATTCACTGCAAGCTATCATTTTCTCCTATAAATACCCCATCAGAGCTAAAGGCAAGGATCCAAAGAGTAGAACTAGGAACTACTTTAGTTTTGCTTGTTGTTATCTTTTCGAATTTCATTTATTTTTCACTTTAGATATAGAAAACTATGAGAGAAAGATTCTGTATTGGAGGATGACAATTGAATACAAGTAATTAACTTCTACTTCAACTTATTCTGATGTTATTTCATTTCAAAATGCAACTTTTATTTACTTACTTTTCTTTTTTGCTTTGATTTAACTATGATGAAATAACTCTTTTCATGGCTAATATTCATCGCGACTAACTTGTAACTTTGATTGATACCGTAATCCTAGTTGAGTCATATGAATGCCTAAATACAAGCCTTGCTACTTTGTGAGTGTTCTTGAAGGTACATGAGGATGGGTGTTAACTGACTATTTGCTAATCTAACACTTAGTCAACTTTTATTCTTATTCTATGCTTGATACATCTTGACAGATTATTGTTAAATTTTAATGATGTGTTGATGCAAGTAGTAATCTTTATCACCATCTTATTTTTTTTGCTTGATGCTCTTGCAAAGTAAAAGGTGAAACTCTTTCCAAAGATCCAAAGTGAGGCATATATCCTTAAAAAGGTTAGTAAGTTAGTGGTGATAGATGATTTGTGAGGCTTGAGTTTTCTCCTTCTAAAAACCATTCTTCAATTTTGCTTTACTTCTTCTACTTGATTCTTCGTGATTTTCTTTGAACCTGTTTTCTTCTCCCATATGTTTTAACCATTCTTCAAACCCTAGCTTTCTTATTTACCATCTTTTGAGCTTTTTTGTTTTCTTTCTCTTCATTCCAAACCAACTTTCAAAACACCAATAAACACCAATCTCTTTTCTCTTCTTTTCTATTTATTTTATTTTTGAAATAGAAAAAAAAAATAGCTTTGAGAAACGTATCGAAAAGCTTCTTAGCATCCCTCCTTGTGGAACATGACCCATATAGCCACTTTCTATAACAGTTAAATTGTGAGAAGCCAAAGAAATAGTTCTGATTTCAAATTACAATTTTCAATACTCAGGTTTTTCACAATCAAATTTTGGCGCCGCTACCAGGAAGGAAACGGTATTTTTCAAGTATTAATAATTTTCTTCTCTGTTTTTGTATGCAAAAACAAATCTCAAGAAATGAATTACTGAAGAACATGCACAATTGCCCTGTATCTCTGCTCTTAAAAGCAGCGCAAAGAAAGCTGCAGGATAGCAGCATTTCGGTGGCAAAAGTTACGATTCTGAGGCTCTCTATTTGAACTACTCACCTGGTTTTGTCCATGGGTTCTCTAGGAAAAGGATTGATGTGGATAAGGCGAAGATAAATGTCATTGCTAAGCTTACCATACCTAATGTGTAAAGGATATTCGATCTTTCTTAGGACATGACAGTTCGATCATAGGTTTATAAGGACTTTAGCAAAATTGCTAGATTATTGACTAACCTCTTAGCTAAGGATGTGCATTTCAATTTTGATAATAGATATCTTATTGTTTTGGAAAGCTTAAGAAGAAACTTATTTTTGTACCAATTATTTCTGCCCCAAATTGGTCAAAGCCGTTCGAGATCATGTGCAATGCTTCAGATTTTATCATTGGCCTTGTCTTGAGACAGTGCATTGATAGCAAGCAACACGTGATCTACTACTCAAGTAAGACTCTTAATGATACCCAATTGAACTATACTACAATCGAGAAGAATTTCTTGCTATAGTGTTTGCTTTAGAGAAATTCTGACCATACTTTCTTAGATCAAAAACTACCATCTTCACCAATTATTCTACACTTAGATACCTCATGCTTAAGAAGAATGCCAAAGCCGACTTATTCGTTGGATCCTCCTTATTCAAGAATTTGATCTTGAGGTTCGAGACAAAAAAGGCATAGAAAACATTGCCACTGACCATCTCTCATGTATCCCCAATGCTCATTGCAATGAATTGTCGATAAATGATAATTTTCCTGATGAAAAACCTTTAGTTGCCTTTAGGGAATCATGATTTGTTGACATAGTCAACTACTTAGTCACAAACCAAACTTCATCTCATTGGATGAAAGAAAATGTATACCAGTTCTTATCTCAGTCCAGTATTCTTTTAGGGAGGAACCTTATCTTTTAAAGTATTGTTCTGATCAAATTACTACGAGATGTATCCCTGTGAGAAAGTCAAGAATGTTATTTCCTTCTTTCATGAGCTTTGGTGGACACTTTGGTCCTCGCAAGACTGCTGAAAAAGTGTTATAGAGTGAGTTTTATAGGTCCACTCTGTTCAAAGACGCCTTCGAATTCTGCAAGATATACCCAAGATGTCAAATGATAGACAGGATTTCAAAATGTAATATGATCCCTCTCAACCCACTCTAGAAAAGAATTATTTAATAGTTTGGGCATTGACTTTATGGATTCTTTTCCATTTCGAAGCCAATACATCATAGTTGCGGAGGACTATGTGTATAAGGGTTTGAAGCCATTCCTAGCAAGACGAATGATAACAAAGTTGCTGTCAAGTTCTTGAAAGATAATATTTTTTTGCGCTTCAGAACCCCTCGTGCCGTAATTAGTGATTATGGCACTCATTTCTGCAATAGATCTTTTGAAGCTCTTATGCAGAAATATGTCATCACTCACAAGTTGTCCACCTCATATCATCCTCAAACCAATGGATAGGTGGAGGTCTTAAATTGACAAATCAAACTAATTTTGGATAAGACTCTAAGTTAATACCGAAAAGATTGGTCCACCAAACTGGAAGACGTCTTATGGGCCTACAGGATTGGTTTCAAGATGATCTTAGGTATGTCTCCTTTTAAGTTAGTCTTTGGTAAGATTTGTCACCTACCTGTTGAGCTTGAGCACCAGGTCTTATGTGCAATTAAGCAATTAAACTTTGATTTAGTAAAGCCAGTGAACTTCAAAACTACAATTTTTTCGAACTTGAGGAATTGAGAAATGAAGCTATGAAAGTGCGAAGATAACAAAAATAAGGTTAAGGCCTTTAATGATAAATTTATATCAGAAAAACCTTTGTCCCCTGACAAAAAGTCTTACTCTACAATTTTATGCTTCGTCATATTTCAGGAAAGTTGAGATCTATATGGACAAGGGCATTCATTGTAAAACTATATTTTCACATAGTGCAGTAGAGATCTGTGACTTTAAGAACAGTAATGAATTCAAGGTTAATGGTCAACGCCTCAAACCATTCTTTGAATCGGTGCTGGAAAATGAAATGGCAATGGGTCTATTTGACCCAATGTATCAATAGCATCACCTTTTTTACATTTAATTTCTTGTATTTATGTGTTTCATTCTTACATAAGGGATAATGACTGAGATAAGTGTGGAGGAGCACTAACATTTAACATGATAAAAAATGGTTTGTGAAGTGTGAATCAATGTTTTGATCTATTTTTTGTAAAATATTGAGACAACCTTAAGGACTAGGGAAACCATAATTAAGATTTCTTAATACTTAATCGGAATAAGATTACTTGCTTGATTTCTTGGTTTTGGAAGAAAATGAAAAAACTAATTTAATATTGATTTTTACCTTAATGAAATATGCACTTTATATACTTGCCCACTTAGGATTCAAAATAAAGACTCTTCTGTCTTATAAAAGAATAAATAAAAAAATAAAAATAGAAGAAAGAAATATATATATATATATCAAAGAAAATCTTCTGATTAAGCTAGGTATTTGTGCCTCATAAAGCATAAATTCACGCCTAAAAGTGAAAAGTATCACCAGTAAATCCATAGTTTTGCGGCCTTGTTTGCTTGAGTTCTTAAGTCCAAGGGTGTTTTCTCAGCCGGTTCCCTAAGACCGTCCGGTTTGGGAGTCACAAACTAAAGGCTCGTTACATGAGCGAATTAGAAAGTCTAATAGAACTAAGAGATAATAGTATCATAATAAGAATAATAAGGCCTAAGAGTTGGAGTTGAAGAATTTCGAGTCATATATTTACAGTCACAAAGGTGTATATGATTTTTAGGTAAAATAATAGACTTGATGAGAAACACAATCTGAATCCCCATCTTGATTGATAACAAGTTCTTGCATAGAGACAAAGTTTAGGAATGATTTGTTTAGTGATTCTATGACTTATAGATTACTTTTTTTTGTAAGAATTTTTCAAAAAAATTATCTCTCTTTCAAAATGTGTTTTCAAAAATATTGACACTTTATTTTATTTTTTTTTTATGGATTTTGTATGTGTAATTCATTGAAAAACCTCAGGGGACTACAACTTCTCCTCTAGGAGTAATCTAGATGTTTAAAGGCTTATTGTATATGCTCAGTACAGTCACATGACCTGCGAAGGTGGCTGAATTAATCTCTCTGTATTTTTGATTTTTGCTTGAGGACGACTAGAAGATAGGGGTAGGGTGTGATTATTTATAAATTTTACATAATATATATATATATATATATATATATAATATATATATATATATATATATATATATCACATTTTCACATTTATTTTAAATATAACTCTACTATTTAATCTTCTCTTTATTTAATGGTTTGCAGATTTTTATTTCATGGTGAAAGAGAAGAAACAACCCAAAGAGCCCAATAAATTTGGATTTTAAAACATTTATTTATCTAGCCCCAGAAGTCAAAAGATATTCTCTGAAGATCCAAGACCCAAAACCCATTTGCTAAAAACAGCACGTATAATATCTGGACGAGGAGTCTGGGTAGGAAACGCGACACCAATGGCCAAGCTTCTGCCGCACATTTGCGACAAAAGCAGTGAAAACGAGGCATAACAAAGGCTATTGGCGCACTTATTTCATGTGGGGCTATTATAAACTCTAAGCTGTGGCTTTGTCCTATAAAGACACCATTAGAGCCAGAGGTAGGATCCAGAGAGCAAAATCTAGGAATTACTTTAGTCTTTCTTGTTGTAATCTTTTGTATTTTCTTTTAGTTTATAGATTAGATTCAGAAAATTTGTGAGAGAGAGAGATTTTGTATTTAAGGGTGACAATTGAATAAAAGTAATCAACTTCCTTTTCAACTTCTTCTGACGTTATTTCATTTCAAAATGCAACTTTTATGTACTTAAATTTTTTTTAATTTTGATTTAACTATGATGAACAAACTCTTTTTCATGGATAATCTTCATTGCCCTAACTTTTAACTTTTACCGTAATCCCACTTGAATCATATGAATGCCTAAATACAAGCTTAGCTACTTTGCGACTGTTTTGAAGGCACATGAGGATGGTACTAACTTACTACTTGCTAATCTAATACTTAGTCAACTTTTATTCTTATTCTATGCTTGATACATCTTGATAAATTATTGTTAAATTTTGATAAAATGTTGATGCAAGTAGGAACCTTTATCACCATCTTATTTATTTTACTTGATGCTCTTGCAAACTAAAAGGTAAAACTCTAACCAATGATCCAAAGTGAGGCATATCTTCTTCAAAAGGTTATTAAGTTAGTGGTGATAGATGATTAGTAAACCATGAGTTTTCTTCTCCTAAAACCAAACTTTTTTAACCTTAGTTCCTCATTTTTGCTTCACTTCTTCTACTTGATTCTTCTTGATTTTTTTAAACCTGTTTTCTTCTCCCATATGTTTTAACCATTCTTCAAGCCCTAGCTTTCTTCTTTACCATCTTTTAAGATTTCTTGTTTTCTTTCTCTTCATTCCAAAACCAACCTCAAAACAACTAACAAACACCAATTTATTATCTCTTTCTTTTTATTTAGTTTGTGAAGTAAAGAAAAAAAATTGCTATAAGAAATATACCAGAAAGCTTCTTAGAATCCCTCTTTGTGGATCACGACCAGCATAACCACTTGCTATAGTGGTTAAATTGCGAGAAGCTAAAGAAACAATTCT
The DNA here is from genome assembly GCA_038442645.1 of Agave tequilana. NCBI lineage: Eukaryota > Viridiplantae > Streptophyta > Magnoliopsida > Asparagales > Asparagaceae > Agave > Agave tequilana. The sequence goes on along the minus strand of JAVJIF010019334.1, from coordinate 77,284 downwards.
GATTTAAGATTACATATTTCAATAACTCAGTTTTTCACAATCAAAACAATATCTGCTAGCTTTAAAGCTTGACTTTGAATTTTTAATTGAAATTAAAGACCAATTAAGATCTTGATTGAATATCTGAAAGTTAAATAATACATGATCAATAGTAATATTATTACATGAGTTAATCATTATCAAAATTAGTGTGATGGGCCTTTGGGCCAATAGTGCCTTAATGGTAGATGCAATCAAAGCTTGATGGATAAATTCATTGATGCATCACTATCAATTAGTTTAGGTGGATGGACCACTTTTGTTTTTGGAGAAATAGAGATTAGTTCTATTGATGTCAGTAACTATCTATAACCTCCATCATTAGTTTATATATGCTTCGAATTGAATAATTTTAGCATATCATGATTTACATATTTCATATTTTAAATGCAACATTGTTAGAACTTGTGATATGCTTATATAGCATTTGAGAGACAACTTTGTTTGTGCGCCTAAAATGATTCATATGCTTTGTGTACTCAATTATTGTTTAGCTATATGCATATATCCTACTTTTGATGATGCTTGCATTTGCACATGTAATTTTTTATAAATAATTTTTTTATTTAGTTTTTGAATCTATTTTAAAATAATTCTTTACAATTAATGCTTGATACACATGTTTGTATGATATTTATGAGATTGTTTATTGGTTTGTTTTATGTATTTGTAAATATTATTAAAATTATGTGATATACATGTTATATCCTTTAGACACTTAATTTTATGCGTATACTCCATTGTGTACTTAATTTATATATATATATATATATATATATATATATATATATATATATATATATATATATATATATATATACACACACACATGCTCTAGTTTTGATGAAACTTACATATGTCTTGAAGTTTGTTTTACATCTTCAATGTGATTCTTGGAAACCTTGTTGGTGAAAATATTTGATGATTTGAGTTTATTGCTTCGACTAAACTTGATTATGAATGTTTATGTGTTTTGCAACTTTGGGAAAAATAATTTTCTTGATTTGTATTCACATATTTTTACAAATCAAGCCTGCAACATGATAAATTTGAAAAAAGTTTCTATATGAGTTTTGATGATCCAATTTTGTAGATGATCCATTTTGGAGAAAATTATTTTATTTTCATGAATGTATTATTCACATGACTATTGGTCACTCTCAATTTTTTGTTTAATCATAATTTTACATTCTTGAGCATGTATATGCTATATAGATTTTGAATGAAAATTCTTATATAATATGCATATTTCATGAGATATGTGATTTGTTTCATATATGAAAAATTTTGAACTAGTTTCAAATCTATTTTAAATTAGTTCTTTTAATTCTTTACATGGCTGTATTTTCAAGTGATTATCAACTATTTTCAAACAATTATTTCGAAAATACCACCTCTATGGGAGGATGGTTGGATGATCATGTCTTATATATATTTAATGACTTTTGACTTGTGCATGCAGGTTAGCGATTTTCAATGATTATACACATAATTCTCATGATATTTAATTTTTCTATACTCATTCTTATTTATCTATATATGTATTGTTCTTTATTATGAATGCAATTTCAGTTGTCATACATACATATATATGATTCTTATTCATACGTATTTTTATAGCACAATTAGTTTAATGCTAAGCTTATATTCATTTCAAATTGGCATTTTAAATTATTATTAATTTCAATTGGTATCTGACTATACACATATATTGCATTATTTATTAGTACATTCCTACACTAATCTTATAATAAATCCGCTAATCACTTTGTCTTAATATTTAATCATGTAGGATATAATTAATGAAGGAAGAGAAGAAAATGCCAAATAAATACCATTTAAATTAGATTTATTTGGATCTATTTAGTTAATTGAAGATCATCACAAATCTAATCAAACTAAATCAGATTTGATTGAATTTATTTTATTAGCTGAGAAATCAAGAAGATAGAGGCAAATCTAAAAGTTTAAAGAAAACTCTATCAATATACAAAGGGATATCTACAGGATTAGAATGTATATCAGAAGATTCAAAGAGATAAGATACAATCTAACTGAATATCAAGAGATAAAAAAAATTTATCTCCAATCTTATCTCCAACCTTATCAGAAGATCGCAAAAGATTTGCTCTTATCTTCGTATGCTCTTTCTTATCAAGTTTTGGCTATAAATACATGTATTTCTTAAGGCAAAGGTGCACAACTCCAGCAGAAAGAGCTTAAGCTAGATTTTTATTTTTCTTTTAATGTAATTTTTGCTTTTATTTATAAAACTCAGAGGAGAGAAGAGCTCCATGAGAGAATAAGAATGAAGCATGTACTGAGAGTGACATCGGTGTAAGTACTTTTCTCTTTTTCATCTTTAGTTTATTTTATCAAAATTTGCATTCTTATTTTTCATTTTTGTTTTTCTTATACTTTCCTCTGAGGAGCTTGTAAATCCAAATAACTCTGATAGCCTCGATTTGCCTTGCCCTTGTAAGTACCATTGATGGCTTATGGTGATGGATAGCCATTTCTAAATTAGTTTTAGCTTGCACTTTTATTTCATAATTTAGCATGGGAATGGGGAAGATCCTATCTGTCATGCTTTGATTACCTACAAGCCAAGTTTAATCATTGCAAAGGATCAAACGTAAGCAAGCGCCGAAGAGGTAAGTATTTTAGTTTTTCCTTCTTTTCATTTCATAGAAACATTTCACGCCCCGCTTCCCAAAATACGCTGGAACTGAGATGCGGCAACAGTCGGCGATGCTTATACGTAAGCAGAATACCTTATGTATACGTGCTAAGCCTTAAGTAACCCGAGAAAGCTATAAAAATCTACTTTAATGAATTATGATCATTGCAGTAACACATATAAATGTCCACACATGATGATAAATAAATAAAGAGATAGAATGACAACTGATAATGATATAGAGAGAATCAGGAAATAACAGGAATAAAATAGAGTCAAGAATACCAACAATCAAGAAGAGAGAAGCATTGATCCTCGCAAAGTATATGATCTCATCAAACACCTGAACAAGAGAATAAAACAAAGCATCTTATAGCTCGATGCGCAAATTCAGGGGGGTCAGAAAACTCTCAATGAGTGTGTAAGATGAATGAATGATGCACGTACATAATATGTGTATACAATAATAACATATCTAAGACTGTAAATAGAAGGTAACTGAATAAACAATATCATGATCAAGCCTATGAACGAAATATAACTCATATCATAGTAAAAGTTAACAACTGATGTAAAAGAGGGGTGATCTATCATGCATCTCTAATCTGGTTGGTTATTATTATCGTTATTGTAACTATCTGCCAGTGTAGTGCATATATTTTGAAAGGGTACCATGCATGCCCGGTACCATGGCCTAACAACCCTGACGCTGAATCAAGACAAGTCGCAAGGCTCTAATAACTTGAGACCACAACCCAACACAAAAGACAACTGGTGTGGCACCGTAATGCGGGCATAACCCTGACAACTGATAACTGACAACTGAATAATTAGGTAGCCAGTACTTCCTTGGTTCTCCATAGTGGAACCCACAAATCAGTTTACCATCATAAATCCTTTCAAAATATATGGCATGCATTATCAGGCAATTGCCCCTTTTCCGAGTTATGATGTCTTTTATTAACATGCAAATAATAGGTTACATATATAAGATGTAATAGTAACTGAATATCTCCAATAACTGGTGATGTCAATACTAGCTGATATGACAACTGACAACTGATATCTGGCAACTGATAACTGACAACTAATAACTGACATCTGAAATAGAATACTGGAGATATAGTCACTATTAACAACTGTATAAATAAAAATGATAAATGGTACAAATCTCTGATAACTATGATAAAATTTGAACACATCATATAATCATCAATAAATAATCTCACTAATAACTGATAAACTGATAGTCGTCAAACTCAAAAAATGTATATAATCACTGATATCCATGAAATCACTAACCACGATAGTATTACCAATAACTGAGATCATTCAATAATTATCATAAACTTAAAGATATAACATTGTCATCAGTATCAACTAAATCTCTATCTCAATAACTCTATCTCTATAACTGAATAACTACAATAATTAAGAACTGATCACTGAACTAAAGTCTACTAAATATTCTCAAGGTCAAACTAGATCAACAGATACTGAAATCATAAATAAGGAGTAGAATATCCTCAAGCAATATGAAATCTAGAATATCTCTACGTCTGATAATCAACATCAATAAGTTCACTCATACTCAAACAAAATGATCAGTGAATAAATCTCGAAATACTCTAACAATCATCAATCCCATTAAATACTAATCAAGGTCCAATATAAATCTGATTAAGGTTGTACCTGCACACAAAAATATAGAATTTCAGAACTTTAGGAATAGAATGTTCAAGTACAATACTACCGCTATATCAAGTGGCTATGTAGGTCGTGATCCAAAAGCAGGGACTAGTGATGGAAGCTTTTTTAAAAAGTTCTCTTTTAGGTTACAAAGTATGGTTAAAGATCTTCTTTTAGTTCTTAAAAAGAAAAGAAAAATAAATTAATTAAGTTAGGAAGAAAGTGATAGATTCAAAAGGTGGAGAAAATAGAAATGGAATGTACAAAGAAATTGAAAAAGAGTGATGAAAGAAGTGGGTGTTGATGGTGTTGTGATCTAAACTAAAAAATTAAAAGAAAGAAAACTAAAAGAAAAACTTACCTCTTTTTGTGATGACTTACCTGGAACCCTTGCATGTTTTACCTTACTTCAGAGGCGATCAACACATAATTATAAGATCGAGCTCAGTCCCCATTCGCATTACATCATCAAGACGAACAAGAATGAAATGATACGGAATCTTAAGGAGGAGAAATCATCATGAATATCGGTGACACTCACAAAAATATGGCTATACTGATGCTTCTATATTCATTGGATACTCATCAAAACCAAAAGAGGAAAAGTAGAAAGAAGAAGAAGAAAAACAAAAGTAAAGACGAACATAAAAATTACCTTTTATTGCTTGTAGAAACGATGGAAGAAAGGAGGAGGGTACATCGGTGCCACTATCAACATAAGTCTCTCTCTCTTACTTATATGAATCTCAATCTAACCTATGATAACAAAGAAATAAAATTACATAAAAAAAACCTACACTAAAAAGAATGAAAAACTGGCCTAAAATCTATCTCTGCTTGGTCGTCCTTCCTGGTCTCTGAAAATCCCAGTATTTATAGGCAAAAACCCAACGTGGGAGAGTGTACAAAGATAGGGGGAACAAAGGCTCCCTAACTCCCAAACAAAGCCGCGAATCCGCGGCAAATGCCGCGTTTTCGCGGCCTTGCTGTGGCCAGGTGGCCATAGCCGAGGGGTGGAGCAGCCAGTTTTCGGAATATGACTTTTCTTTAGCTAGATTTTCAGTTTTATCTCCGGAATTGTGACGAAACGACCTTTGATCTTTGGCTTCAACAATTGATTTGTAGGGATTTGTTCTAACTGGTTTTCAACCGATCTGAACCGACCAGATCTGCCCTGATTTACTGACTTCAAATGAATTCTAATTTAAATCAGAATTTGATGGGCTTTTGGGCTCGTTTCTCTTCCCTCTCCTTTAGGAATGGGCCTGCAAATCAATTAAACAATAATTAGGAAAAAATAGAGTTTATTTTAGAATAAGTATGAGAATATGATAATGAATGTGCAATATTAGCGACCGATCACACCCCCATACCTATCTTTTGCTCGTCCTCGAGCAAAAAAAACTAAACAAAAAAATTTTAGACCACTTTCGCAGGTCACGCAATTGCATTGAGCCTGTACAACAAGCCGTTAAACCTCTAGGTTTCCCCTAAAGGACGAGCTTTGTCTCGTGAATGTTTTCAGTGGATTACACCCACAAAATCCGTAAAGAAAGAGAAACAAAGAGTAAGAATTTTTGAAAAGCATTTTGAAAGAGAAAAATATTTGAAATTTTTTTGTGAGATTTAAGTTATCTATAAGTTTGTAGGAAAATCAAATTTTTCATTCCTAAACTTAGTCTCTATTTAAAAATTTGTTATCAATCAAAGTAAGGAGTCAAATTGTACTTCTCATCTAGTCTATTACTTTACCGTAAGTCAAATGCACCATGTGACCGTAAAAATTTTGACTAATGGTCTTTAACTCTAACTCTTATGCCTTATTTATTTATTTTTTTATATATATATTTTTTATTTTATTTTTGGTGGTATTATTCCTTAATTCTATTAGGCTTTCTAATCTGCCTATGTAACGAGCCTTTAATAGGTGACTCCCAAACCAAATGGTCTTAGGGCACCGGGTGAGAAAACACCCCAAGGACTTAAGGACTCGAGCAAATAAGGCAACAAAACTAAGAATTTTATTATATGAACTGCTTTTTAGCGTGAATACTTATGCTTTATTAGGCACAAATATCTAGCTTAATCAAAGGATTTTTATATATTTTTTTCTCATACTTATCTAATCATCTTTCGCTTAAATACCAAGGCTTACTTAGGCAAAAGCACATAGCTAATCAATAATTAGATTTGTTCATCTTTCATAGATATATTTTTTTCTTTTTTCTTTTTATATAAGGCATAAGAATCTTTTTTTTTGAACCCTAAGTGTGTAAGTGTATAAGGTGTACATATTTCTTCAAGGTAAATATCAAGACTAAATTACTTTCACAAACTTTCCTCTTATCCTTAGAAATCAAACAAACAATCTTATTTTGACCAAGTAAAAGAGATCCTAATTATGATTCTCCTATTCCGTAAAATTGACTTAATTTCTTACAAAAAATATGTCAAAATATTGTTTCTACTTTCAAAAAGTTTTTAAAAGTAAAGAAAATGTTAAAAAAATTTATAATAAAAAGGAAAACCTAAGTTATGTTAGACCCTCCCCCACACCTATCTCATGCATTGTTCTCGATGTATGAATTAATGCATAGATGCATGAAAATGAAGAAAGGGATGGAAAATATTATCTTAAGGTGGTGGGTTCGGTGGTGGTCTGATTGGTCCACGAAATGCGGCCTAATCGAATTTTCGTGGAGTTCGGAGGAACCCACCAGAAATCTCTTTTATATAACCCACTAAAATTATGTATATATGACCGATTTTTATTAAATATTTTACCCCATCTAATTTTTAAATTTCATAATTAATTTCAGAGTCAATTTTGTCAACCGCCTTGTCCCAAAATGGAGTGTGAAAAAATAGAATGATTGACTTGGACTTAGGAAGTACGAGAACTAATACCGACTCAGGAAAGTGACTTAAGTCAAGTAAAGGTTCAGGAGTCGAGATTGGCTCAGGAAGTGGGTCCAAATCAAGAAGTTGAAACTCAAATCTACATTCATTTTCCCACAATGGAATATGACTTAATATTGGTGATTCAAGTTCAAAAATGACAGGTGTGGTAATCAAAACTGACTCTAAAATATTACTCAAGTTGGGTAACAAAATAGGAGTCAATATTGATTCGGGAATTTGAACTGGATCACAAATTTGAGAATCTAGGTCACATTTCTCATTGAGTTTAATTTCATAAAAATGAGAACTTACCAATTTTTCAATGGGAGTTTCAAAAGTATGAAATTGGTCAAGTTCAATATGATGATCATCGAAGATAGGCGATTCAATTTCATTATGAATTGGCACAGGATCCAATATTGACTCGGGAAAAAGATTAAAATCAGGTGAAGACACCGGAGTCATTATTGAATCAGGAAGTAGAATTGAATCGCTAAGTTGAGGTTCAGGATCATATTCATTCTCAAGTTCCATTTCAAGAAAGGAATAACTTGCCATACTGTCAATGTCATTTTCAAAATTTAGAGTTTGGGCAAGTTCAAATGATTGTGCTGAAATGGAATCTTATTTTCTAAAACAACATGATTCGTCGGCTCTAACAGAATGGTTAGCGACATCAGAAATGGTCAAATTGTGAGAACGGAGAGTTTGGACCATCATATCTATGTCATGATTACGGGCGTTTTGAGCCTGAGTCATGGCTTCAGGCATCTTTCATAGTTGATTGGTTCATCGTTTTGTTGCGATTGGACTTGAAAAGATGAAGTGTTATTTTGGAATTTGTGATGAAATTGTGAGTCCGTCAGATTTTGTGATTGTTGCTTGGACTCACGCATACTTATTTCCAAGATTGACAGTTTTCTATTTTGATTTGATGGAACTGAGTATGATTTTTGGAAATATTGTGGACAAGGTGGATAAGGAGGACAAGTTGGTTGCTCGGGGAAGGTGAATTCCCATTGACTCTGTGAAGAGCTGAAATTTTTCTAAAAATTATAGTTATAAGATTGGGGGCATGGGTTATATTGATTCGGATAAGACCAATCTGGCACACTAAGTTAGTTAAAGTTATGATATGCCGGATTGCTAATATCCGAAAAAGAGGTTGGGGTGTAATATGAATTACCATTAAAATTGGAAAAATTATGTTATAAGCCATATCACACAATAACACACAAACAAAGAAAAAAAACAAATAAGCAAACAAATAAAAAGAAAAAAATCTAACCTAAGTTAGGGTAAACCTTAGACCTAGATGACTCCTAACTGGTTAGACTGTCCACTAGGGATATATTGCGGAATCTGATCACAAGTTAATCGGCCAGGTAGGGGCAAGATTGGTGGGAGGTATCTGCAAAGAAGCGACAGGCCTAATTAAGCCAAACCACCAGCCTTCGGGGTTTCTCCCCTCAATCCCAAACCTTAGTCACCGATTTAGCAAGAGTCAGATTCAAATCAACTTCCCCTTAGGTCAGTCTCCTATTTGAGTCCGAGATGTCCCTAGGGCCAACGTCTACTCAGTTTTAATTAGGCTTGGGTTAGTGAGTGAGGAGATTGTTTGTGGGCTAAGGGAGGGTAATGACTTCCCCACCTTATCTTGTTTATAGGACAAGCCCTTAAATCAATTTAGTACAGTGTACAAGTATATAGAAAAAAGTAATACTCAAGCAATATTTCATACAAGAATAAACCTTATACTAAATGTTATGCACACATATCTTTGGCTCTAGCACTCTTCAACAATAAATAGAAAATGTAATGAAATAAACACGTGCCTAAATGCAAAGTCTAAATCTTTTTAGTATTTACAATCAACTTTTTACTGTTGTATTAGAAATGTATATACAGTGAGTCAAACAAGGAAATAAATGCTATAGAGATTAAACTATGCAATTCAGCCAACTTGCAGAAGATACAGGTTAGTAGTTCACTCAGATGGCCATAAGAATATAGTAAATCTGAGGGCTTCTGGGCTCTACTTTCCTGAACAGAGTCTAGGGCCACTTATATGTCCGCTATAGCAAAATTCCTTATTGTTAAATCTGTATACCAAAAACAAAGAAGAAGGTTGACTAAAAATGTAAACTTTAAAGAGAATTACATACCGTCCCTCCCCGGCAATGGCACCAAAATTTGATTGAGGTTGTACCTGCACACAACAATATAGAATTTTAGAACTTTATGAATAGAATGTGCAAGTACTCAATACTACCGCTATAGCAAGTGGCTATGCGGATCGTGATCCACAAGGAGAGACTAGCGATCAAATCTTTTTTAGCAAGTTTTCTTTTAGATTACAAAGAATGGTTAAAGACCTTCTTTTAGTTCTTAAAAAGAAAAGAAAAATAAATTACAATCAAGTTAGGAAGAAAGTGGTAGATTCAGAAGGTGGAGAAAATAGAAATGGATATGTACAAAGAAATTGAAAAAGAGTGATGAAAGAAGTGGGTGTTGATGGTGTTGTGATCTAAACAAAAAATTTAAAGAAAGAAAAATAAAAGAAAAACTTTCCTCTTTTTGTTGATGACTTACGTGGAACCCTTGCATGTTTTACCTTACTTCAGAGGCGATCAACGCATAATTTATAAGATCGAGCTCAGTCCCCATTCGCATTACATCATCAAGACGAACAAAATGAAATGATACGGAATCTTGAGGAGGAGAACATCATCATGAAATATCGGTGGCACTCACACAATCATGGTTATATTGATGCTTCTATATTCACTTAGATACTCATCAAAACCAAAAGAGAAAAAGTAGAAAGGAGAAGAAGAAAACAAAAGTAAAGACGAACATAAAAAAAAATTACCTTTTATTGCTTGTAGAAACGATGGAAGAAAGGAGGAGGGTACATCGGTGTCACTATCAACATAAGCCTCTCTCTCTTACTTACATGAATCTCAATCTAACCTATACTTATAAAGAAATAAAAATTACATTAAAAAACCTACACTAAAAAGAATGAAAAACTGGCCTAAAATCTATCTCTGCTTGGTCGTCCTTCCAGGTCTTTGAAAATCCCAGTATTTATAGGTAAAACCCAACATAAGAGAGTGTGCAAAGATAGGGGGAGCAAACGCTCCCCCTAACTCCCTAACAAAGCCGCGGATCAGTGGGAAATGCTGCGTTTCCGCGGCCTTGCTGTGGCCAGGTGGCCACAGCCAGGGTGGAGCAGTGATGGGGAGATTTCGTTCCTCGTTTTAAATTAACCGCAAGTGCACGGTCGTTCAATGTAGCACTTGAGGGTCGATCTATCGGGATAGGTGGTTCTTTTGATTTCAACACTTCTAAACGACTTGTGTGAAAAGTTTTTATAAGTTTGTTCTAAACTAAATGTCAATCTAAGGAAAAGTCAAGCACCTAGGTTTGAATCCCCTAAACTAGCATCAAGCAGTCAATTTCGGTCTCTCTACTAGCTCGTTACGAATCACCAATTACTATTTCTATCAGGTAAAGTAAGTCTGAATACTAGTTCTAAGTACAAGGTATCATCCACGTTACATGATCCATCAAAGGTAAATAAAAATGACAGATTAACTTAAAGGCGAAAGCAGTAAACCCTAAGTATGGATCATTAACTAGAGATGAATAGCCTGTCAAATAACTAGTGACTCTAGAAATAATCTCCTAAAAGTTATAGGCAATCGATGTGTGCAACAGTCCTAGTTAAGAGATTTACAGTTGATCATACTAGAATCTAGCCTAAGTTCATCCCCTAGGCGCTTGAAGAGAAATTAGCTAATCATGACGCAGCCAATAACAATATAATCTAATGAATAAATCATGATCAAGTAAATAATTAAATGCATGTAATTATATAATTAAATTAATATAAACAAATTAATAACCAAGTAATTAATAACTAGTACAAGAATTAATTAACTAAATTAATAAATAAAAAAATAAAAAACAATTACCTAAAGTCACACTGGCTTTTCTCCTCGCGCGTGGAACCCCAAAGAACAACTGCCTGTGATGAAGGCATTAGATGGCATATGCAATCAACAGGAAGAGATACAAGGCCACCATGATGATTAAATGACTCAAAATCATATATAATATTTAAAAGGAAAACTCCCTCTACAAGAACCAGCCCCTCAGCTGCATAAAAAAAATAATAATAATGATAAAGAAAAACTAAAAAACCCAGCTGCCGCCTCCCTTCCAATCTCTCCTTTTTATAATATAGGAATTTTACAAAAAGGCCCTTTTGAAATATATCTATTACATAATAATTCATTTTTAATTTAGATAGATTTTTTAAATGACCAATACAGGCAGCCAAATGGAGGAATCAGTAAAAGCTATCAACATGAAAGTGGTAGATCTTTGAATTATCTTTCCGTAGCATCTTGAATGATTTCTTTCAGAATCTTGTAGCTAAAGTTATGATCAAAACACCGCAACATGTTTGGAAAACAACCCTCAATCTTTTACAAATTGCGTGATTTTTTTGCTGAAAGTAACCGCATTCCTCTTTCTCATTCTTTTACCTATTTCCTACAAAATATAATCAAATATACCCGAGTAGCATTATTTATATACAAATAATAGATAATTAGGAGCATAAAAATGATATAAAATCGTGCTGATCAAATACCCCCACACTTATCTTTTGCTAGTTCTCGAGAAAAACTAATAAAAAGAAAAAGAAAAAGAAAAACTAAACTATAACTCACTTTCGTAGGAGTCACGGTTGCACTTAGCATGTGCAACAAGCCGTTAAACCCCTAGGTTACCCCTAGAGGACGAGTTTTGTCTCGTGAGGGTTTTCAGTAGGTCACACCCACAAAATCCAAGAAAATTAGAGATTAAGAAATAAATAAAGTAAAATAAGAATAACCAAAATCAAGAAAAAGAAAAAAATCATTTTTTTTAGTTAAATAGCTAGCAAGATCATCAATTTCCTTGAGTTTCATTTTCAAGTAAGACCTCAATTCAAGAAATCATATTGGCTATAAAATAAAGTCTCAACTCTAAAACTTTACACCACCTATTCTGAGTTTCGGGTCCTATGTACCTCGTGATCGTGATGTAGTTCTTAAGCTTGGGAATATTTGGCTCTAACTTTCATACTTGTTATTGTAATAATATTTTTTTCTTTCTCTTCTTCTTTTTTTAACTATCTTTCGCGTAGATACCAAGGCTTCTTGAGGCCAAAGGACCTAGCTAATTGATAATCAAAATTATTATATTTTTATGGTATCTTATCCTATTAGGCTTTCTCAGCTACCCACATAGCGAGCTTTGGGACAATGCTCCCATACCAGATGGTCTTAGAACAATAAGTGTAAAAACACTCCTACGGACTTAACTACGCAAGCAACTAAGGCCACAAGACAAGACTTATTAATATTTATTTTACTATGTAATAAATCTTTTTTTTTAGTTGTAATCAATATCCCAAGCCTATGAACTAAAGTGTAAGTGTTGTTGGGTACATAATCACTTAGACTAAGTTTAGATGGTATGTCTGTTCTAAATTTTAATTTTAATTTTAAGATTTTATGATTCTTTCATTTTGATCTTACCTTTAAAATCCACTCATGAATACTAAATCACTCACATATTAGCTAACCATTTGTAAAAAAAAAAGTTAAACTTTTTTCAAATCTTTTTTTTAAGACTCATAAAAGAGAATAAAGATAAGAAAAGGGAAAAAAATACCTAAAAGCAAAAAAATAAAAAAAAGACTCCTAAAAAAAAATAAGTGAATCTCCCCCCCCACACCTAAACTGTGTCATGTCCTCATGCACACAAATGAATACAGAGATAAAAAGAATCTAGCTTGTAATTTACACAACCAAAACATGCACACAATCATGATGATCATGCATTTCAAGCACACAAAAGATATAGAAATGTAAACAGTATGCTAGAATTAGAAATACTCATAGTGTACTAGAAAACCATGCTGCCGAAGCAATAAAAATGCTCCTGTGTGTGGTGAATGCATCCCTTGCTTATCCTGTATCACTTGTAATAAACTCGGCACATAGGTTAAAGAAAGCGAAAGACTTACTAAACTGACTCAACTAACTAAAAGAGAAATAAAAAGACTCAAAAACTAAACGAAAAATAAAAAATATATATAAATATGCACAACTTCACAACTCCCCCACACCTAGATCTTTCTAAGTCTATTCCCTCGAGCTCGCTTCCTATCATTCCAATGGGTTCTCTTCAATGGACAAAGTGGAGAGGTTAATTTTTTTGTCATCTTTAATTTCATCCTCTCTAACTTGTTCATCACGTTTCTCCATCTCCTCCTCTTCTTTCCATACCTCCTCACAAATTCATCATTTTTACACAACATAATTAGAGTGCCTACAATATGATTGCCTATGAATTTAAGCTCATCCTCAAACATCACCTCAAAATTTAGATCAACAATTTTTTTTGGAGGTGTGTAACTAACCAAAGCATCTCTAGAAGATTCATCCAAACATATGGGTTTGTCTTCAAAAAGGTTTTCAAAACTTTCATCAATTAGAAATTCTTGAATCATGTTTTCAAAGGCTTGATCATTGGTTGGCTCATCGAAAGTGAAGATACTCAAATCAAGTTTTGTTTTCTCAAAGGGAATTCTAAACTCAAGATTCTCAACACATATTTTCTCATCATTGTGATCACACTCTTCAATAAAAAGCTCATCAAGAAACAAAAGCTCATTATCCTTGTAGGCATCCTCACAATTTTAATCAGTGTGCTTCATTTTCTCCATATGAGTGGATGCAATTTTCTGCTCCTCAACACTTGTCTTTTCACAGAACTTAGAAAATTCATACTCAAATTCTTTTGAAGCAAAAATTCATCATTGTCACATTCATCTTCACAATAAGATTCAACTGGCCCCACATGAGTTGTATGTGTAGCCAAATGATTTCTAATCACTTGATCCAGACACTAAGGATCATTATCACATTTGTACACCTCATGGACCTTCACAACTTCTTCAACAGGCTTCTCATGTTCAAGTTCTTCAAATTGATTAAGATGAAATAATGGTGACTCGAAGGGCACCTCGATGAAATGATTAGACATGTCACTATGGCCAACGATTTGCTCTTCGGGTCTAACAGTTTGGCCTTTATTCATTTTATGAAAGTTGATGTGCTCTTAAATGGACATGGGTCGAGTCGATATTGGCTCAGAAACTAGTTGACTAGAAAAGGGATCCTTCTCTTGCTCGCTAACCAACTCATTTGCTGGCCTGTTTAAACATTCTCTAATGTCATAGAGCATTTGCTTTGAAGTTTGCCTGAAAGTTTCAAAAGCTTCCTCTAGTGTTGGTTCCTTATCCACCTAATTGCCATTGAACTCAATTTGCGAAAGTTGATGGAACTCTTGAACTTGATATAGACTTGTGGTTGAAACAGGTTGATTGAGATGAGTCATTATCTTATCCATGTGAGCACATGCCTCAATTAACTGTTGATTGGTTCCAACTATAGTCTGCTGCATGGCTTCAAAACACTTCACTAATGTGCTTTTTCATGCTCATTGTTAAATCCCCAAGACGGAGGTGGTGGTTCAATAGGACCAATTAGGTAGAGAATTTTGATATGATTGGTCCCATAAATTGAGGACAATTCCAACCCTTCGAATTGAAGTTTGATGGATAAGGCTAGCTCGTAGGTCCTTGAAATGTGTGGAATTAATTTTGACCTAGTCCTAACGAATACCCTATCGAAGGACACTGTTCAGAAGAATGATTTGGATCTTGACAGTGATGGCAACTCATGGGATAGTATGAAGAAAATGAGTAATTCATGGGATGGATGTATTCATTAAAATCTAGAAGAGAGGTTGGTGGATGGAAAGGAGGGTATTGCCTATAAGATGGACCGTAACCAAATGAATTTGGATAGGCCATGGGAAAGGATTTTTTTTTGAATTTTTTAAAATTTATTTTTTTGAATTTTTAAATTATTTTTTTATTATTTTTTACAATCCGGTGTAGGTGTCAAAATTAAAGATAGATCACCATGTCCCAAGCAACGGCACCAAAAACTTGATGGGGGGAGATTTCGCTCCTCGTTTTAAATTAATCGCAAGTGCACGGTCGTTCGATGTAGCACTTGAGGGTCGATCCACAGGGACAGGTGGTTCTTTTGATTTCAACACTTCTAGACGAATTGTGTGAAAAGTTTTTATAAGTTTGTTCTAAACTAAATGTCAATCTAAGGAAAAGTCAAGCACCTAGGTTTGAATCCCCTAAACTAGCATCAAACAGTCGATTTCGGTACCTCTACTAGTTCGTTACAAATCACCAATGACTATTTCTGTCAGGTAAATTAAGTCTGAATACTAGATCTAAGTACAAGGTATCATCCACGTTACATGATCCATCAAAGGTAAATAAAAATGACAGATTAACTTAAAGGCGAAAAAGCAGTAAACCCTAAGTATGGATCATTAACTAGAGATGCATAGCCTATCAAATAACTAGTGACTCTAGAAATAATCTCCTAAAAGTTATAGGCAATCGATGTGTGCAACAGTCCTAGTTAAGAGATTTACAGTTGATCACACTAGAATCTAGCCTAAGTTCATCCCCTAGGCGCTCGAAGAGAAATTAGCTAATCATGACGCAGCCAATAACAATATAGTCTAATGAATAAATCATGATCAAGTAAATAATTAATTGCATGTAATTAGATAATTAAATTAATATAAACAAATTAATAACCAAGTAATTAATAACTACTACAAGAATTAATTAACTAAATTAATAAATAAAAAAATAAAAAACAATTACCTAAAGTCACACTGGCTTTTCTCCTCACGCGTGGAACCCCACAGAACAACTGCCTGTGATGAAGGCATTAGATGGCGTATGTAATCAATAGGAAGAGATACAAGGCCACCATGATGGTTAAATGACTCAAAATCATATATAATATTTAAAAGGAAAACTCCCTCTATAAGAACCAGCCCCCCAACTGCATTAAAAATAATAATAATAATGATAAAGAAAACTAAAAAACCCATCTGCCGCCTCCCTTCCAATCTCTCCTTTATATAATATAGGAGTTTTACAAAAAGGCCTTTTGAAACACATATATTACATAATAATTCATTTTTAATTCAGACAGATTTTTTAAATGACCAATACAGGCAGTCAAATGGAGGAATCAGTAAAAGCTATCAACATGAAAGTTGTAGATATTCGAATTATCTTTCTGTAGCATCTTGAATAATTTTTTCAGAGTCTTGTAGCTAAAGTTCTGGTCAAAAACCGCAACATGTTTGGAAAGCAACCCTCAATCTTTTACAAATTGCGTGATTTTATTGCTGAAAGTAACCGGATTCCTCTTTCTCTTTCTTTTACCAGTTTCCTGCAAAATATAATCAAATATACCCGAGTAGCATTATTTATATACAAATAATAGATAATTAGGAGCATAAAAATGATGTAAATCGTCCTGATCAAGCAGCCAGTTTTCGGGATATGACTTTATCTTCAGCTAGATTTTTCAGTTTTATCTCCGGAATTGTGACAAAATGACCTTTGATCTTTGGCTTCAACCGATTGATTTGTGGGGATTTGTTCTAACTAGTTTTCAACCGATCTGAACCGACCTGATCTGCCCTAATTTACTAACTTCGAATTAATTCTGATTTAAATCAGAATTTGATGGGCTTTTGCTTTTGGGCTCGTTTCTCTTCCCTCTCCTTTAGGAATGGGCCTGCAAATAAATTAAATAATAATTTGAAAATGTAGAGTTTTTTTTAGAATAAGTATGAAAATATGATAATGAATGTGCAATATTAGCGACCGATCAAAATCTCAGGTCTTATCCAACTCTAATTAAGTTTGTATATTGATTCATGTATTCTGAAATCCAATCTCTTAATGAAGTAAGATCAAATAACCCGTCCTCAATATCCAATTGAATTCTCATCTAAATAAACACCAACTAAAGGAATATCAAGTCTGATAAATACTCCATATAAAATATACATTTCTAATCACAATCACGAACCAACCATCTCAAGTTCAATTCCAGATACAGACTAACATACATCATAACTAGATTCGAATCCGAAATGGTTACACATAAAATGATATAAGTAGCATATAAACACCTACTAACAATAGTAAATATAAAAATAATATAAAAACAAACTCTCACATGAAATGACGCGGTTTTGGATCCGAATCGCCATCAGGTCTACATTACACAAACTGACATGGATCTTCGAATCATCTCGTGCGTCAGTCCTCGAATCGCCTGGCGTATCGGTACTCTACGTACACGAATCCAGGTCAGGTTCGGATCTTCTGTTACAAGTTCAAATTGCTCGATCAGATCTGAATCACTGCAACACGCAACTGAAAACATGAACTCACACGAACATAAATACACACACACAGACACTGGTATATGAAAGTGCTCTATAGCCAATTGAAAGCACACCTAGTGGGGGAGTGAATAGGTGTACTTGCTAATCTAGAAACTAAATGCGCTAAATGCGGAGCTAATGCAAATTTTGCAACACACTTAATACAACACACAAGTGTAGCCGAATTCCCCGTGAAGGGCTCTGGACTAACTCCTCTTGATTCCCCTGGATATGGGTTGACGTGCTATGTGAAGCTCTTGTGGTTAAGTATAACTGAGGCACACACACAAGCAAGCCAAGCGTATAAGGATGAACAATATAAAAGATGCAAGGCAACACAAGCAATACATGATATGAATGAAGTATGATGCTTTGCACAATTAAATGAGAGAGAGAGAGTTGAGAGACAATGGATCAAACGCTAACAACAAGATATGTTTCGAGGTTCGAGCCCCTAGTCTACATCCCCGTCTACACCACTGTGTAGGATTTCCAATCCACTATCTCCCACCGAGGGAACCTCTACCGAAGAGGATTTGTTACAACACAAGGAGTACCAAACTCCTCTCTCAATACAAACACCACCTCACACAAGAGGGGTAGGCCCTTAGCAAAACAACAACCACAAACACCTCTACCGAAGAGGGTTACAAACCAAACTCCACCTCTCACTAGAGGGAGCAAACACAAGCCTCAACCTCTACCAAAGAGGGAGCAAACACCAACCCAATATAACAACCTCAACCTCTACCAAAGAGGGAGCAACCAACAAATGAGGGTTTTTACAACAAGTGGTTCCAAAGACCACAAACTCTCTTTTTCCACCAAAAACAAAGATCCTAATAGAATAGGATAGAAGATATAGCTCAAGTGGATATCAAGGTGTTTTTGGAAATCAAGTAACAAAGAAAATACTTGGGAAAACTCTTGTAAAAGATAGAGAATAACCAATACAAATATCCCAAATTCCTATTTTCTTTGATTTTCCAAAACCTTGAAAAACAATAAAGATGAAATCTTTTTGGCACTTAAACTCTTTTAAAAACTTGTTTAAACACAAAACAAACTCTGGTATTTTTCTTTTTAAAAGTCTTGTCAAAATCCCCAAAGAGATGGGGTATATATAGCCCCATCAGAAAACTAGCCGTTAGGCTGATCTGGCAGCCTGACTGGCTACCGGTCGGCCGGCCCGGCCGACCGCCAACAATCAGAAATGTGACCGTTGGGGCAACCCGGTCGACCGCCCGGTCGACCCAAAGAAACAGAGAGCACTGCTCTCAGGTCCGATCGGCTGCCCGGCCGACCGTCCCTATGGCTGCCAAACGTGCACCGGCTTGTGCACGTCGTCGACCCCAAGGGTCGACCGACCCTTGGTGCGGTCGACCCTTGCGGTCGGCCGACCTGGCCTGTCAGCCACTATTCTGGGACAGAAACACATGTTAAAAAATATTTTAGAAAATCCTTTTAAGTTTTGTAAAAATACCAAAAATAGTTTTATCTTTTTGCATTGATATGTAAACATGTGATAAATATTTTAGCTCAAATATCAAGCAATATGAACTATTATTGTGTCTTAACATTTTTACCAAAACCAAAACTTGTATTTTTATCAAACTTGAATTTTTCAATACATGAATAGGAAAGTCAAAATAAGTTTGTTTAAAAGTTAAGCATGCATGTATAGAATGAAACAACTACACATATAAACTATTTTAAACTTGATTTGATCAATCTATTCATGAAAACCAGATTCAAAACATAAAACTTGTGTGTTTGTGCACTTGAGCATATCAACTATTCATATCTTTACAAATGGATCTAAAACACACTAAACAAAATTAGGATACCTAAGTCTTCTTGACGATCTTCAATCTTCAAGCCGACTCGATCCCAAACGTGATCCACCGAGTGCAAAGGTATGATCTTGATGCTCGGGCACGGGAATCACCAAGTGAAGGCTTCCAAACTCCTCTTTTTAAAGCAATCACCAAACTAATATCTTGCTTAATGATTTGAAACTAAAATCACAAGATTATTAGTAAACATAACTACATGAGTTAATCATCTAGGGTGGAAGGCCTTTGGGCCAACAATTTCCCCCTTTTGATGATGACAAAACTCATGGAGTTATATATGCATGGATTAAAGTTAAGCTTCAAAGAAGCTCCCCCTTAACTCATGCATAAACAAATAAACATTAGATATGCAATGAAAGCTCTTAAACATGAATGCATACATAGATATGCATAACCAATAAAAGGTTCTAGATACCAATGAAATGTTTAAAAACAAAACATGCTCTAGAAACCAATTAAAATTAAACTAAATTAAACTTAATATATGCGAAACACAAACATGCATATATAACACACATAAACTCAAAATCTTTCTCCCCCCTTTTGTCAATCATCAACAAAGGGGTAAACAATTAAAACAGAACAAAATCTTCTCACCCTTTTTAATACAAAGAATCAATAAAGGGTAAAAGCAAAACTAAATCAATAAATTTTTCTCCCCCTTTTTGTCTAAAACAAAAACAAAACCAATTAGGGGTGACAATCAATTAAGGTACCAATTGAAAATATGTCAAAGAATAGCATCTTGATACCAATTGAAAGGAAACAAACAAAAAAAATATTAATACCAATTTTAAGCAAAACACATGAAAATCTTGATACCAATTTGAAATTAAACATAATGAATTTT
The DNA here is from genome assembly GCA_038442645.1 of Agave tequilana. Lineage (NCBI taxonomy): Eukaryota > Viridiplantae > Streptophyta > Magnoliopsida > Asparagales > Asparagaceae > Agave > Agave tequilana. The sequence continues at coordinate 56,856 of JAVJIF010019334.1, read as the reverse complement.
GAATGTCTAAACAAAAAATTTGATACCAATTGTAAATGTTTTTCATTTTGAACATATAATAACAAATTTAAATTTTCAATCATAAAGTATGGGAGTACAAATACCAATTGAAAGACAAAATCAAATTTTCTCCCCTTTTATGAAATACCAACTAAAACAATGCATAGGCTTGATACCAATTTAAAAGTAATCAATTGAAACAAAATTGAAGCTCAAGCTTAGCATAAACACAAACATATATATGTATGGAAAATAGATACCAATTGAAATTGATATTCTTGGAATTGAAATCATACATACATACAAACATATATGAGTATACAAGAAAGGTCAAAATTGATACCAATTGAAATAACAATAAGATCAAGTGTATATCTCATATAACTAGCCTCCCAATCATGGTTCAAGTTTTAAATGATTTTCATTTTAAAGCAAACATGAACATGATCACCCATCCAACCGCCCATAAAAGGTAGGGGTTTTCAAAAATAGGTTTGAAAATTGAAGTATGTTTGAAAACTCTACCAAAATGAAGAATATCGCAACTAGTTATAAGAAAAAGTTGTAAACTAGCACGAAATCCTTCAAGCAAGGAATAAAACAAAATTATTTTTCATAAACATGAAATCCACATGATATCAAACACTCAAGTCAATTAAGCATAAATATAACTCATGAACACAAACACATGAGTAATCAATAAATGTGAGTGTACAAATATAATGAGAAGATCATAATCATGAAAGATAAGCACTTAAGCTCAATATTCCTTTAAAACATGAAAATCATCAAAAACTATTTAATCTTCAAGGTATATGTATGTCCTATACAAACTAAAGTATACATACATATCCAAACACAACGAGTCCACAAAGATATATGCACGAAGGCACGTGGCTCAAAAAGGATGTATATGTATAATAATAATTTGGATAAAATAGACATATACATGAAGTTAAACATAAACACTAAAACAATTCCAAAAAGGGAATACAAGTTTAAAATGCATGGATCATCAAAACTAGACTATACTAGAACATCTAATGGGTTCAAATACGCATTCAAGCTCAAACATATATAGATCTATTTGTGGCCCACTATATGCACAAATATATACCGAGTCTTAATGAAAACTAACATCTAAACATGTAATCTTAACATGAAGCATCAAAACAAGATAAAATCATCATGGTAAATCTTAAACATGATTATTAAGAAAATCCACATGTTATTAAACCTATGATAAATATGATAGCTAAACAAAGGTGAGAACACTAAAATAATAATCCATTTTAAATATGGGTGTCTCAAAATAACTAAACATGTATATCACAAATCTAATATGCATGGCATTTTCATAATGATCAATAAACATCAAAACATGCTATAAACATATGATATGAAAAGCATGTAAACAATAAATAAGGAGTTAGGAATCGTTACCAAAACCTAGAAGGCAACTTTTCAAGTCTCCAAAACATGGTGGTCCTCTCCACCAAACATCCCTTGAAAGTGATGCATCCAAATGATTTCCTTTAAGCTTGGAACGCATCCACTCCAAGGTACCATCACTCTCACGTCATGTGAGAGCCCACACCTACATCAAAAACTCTAGGGTGGTCTTTGGTACCCACAACTTTTTGGGTCCATGGGGGTTAGTATCATTCCTAACCCAAACAAACTTATTTGCTAAATTACAATCATGTATACGATCAAAACAAAATTTAGCAAGGTGGCCCTTACGTCCACAATGTGTACAAGTGTACACATGAGCATTCTTGTGATGATGGTGTCCGTGAGGAGCATGTGTATGCCGTGGAGGGTGTGCATGCATAAAGGATAGAACTTGTTTCTTTCGAACCAAGGTTTCCAACCGTGAGTGGTTCATGACACATTGGCTCATAGTGGAGCCCAAACAATCAACCTTCTTCTTAAGCATGGATATATCATTGTTGATCAAAGAAGAAGTGTGGCATGCAATAGGTGAAGTGTGTGATACTACCCTAGCATGGCAAACATGTGCATCAATCTTATTTTGCAAAACAATATTTTTCTTTAAACACATATCTAAATCTTTTGAAATAGAAATAATTTTTGTTTTCAAAACAACATTCTCCTTTAAAACAAAATCAATTTTTGAAGACAAGTTTTCATTTTTCTTCAAAATATTTTCACAATCATTTTTAATTTTCAAAAAATCATTTTCTTTTAGTGCAAGGTCTAGTTGAGATCTCAACGAATCCCTTTCATTATAGACCTCAACCTTCTCTTGCAAAACACAATCAAGTTTAGAAGATAATTTTTCATTTTCTTTAGTTAAAGCAAAAGTCTTCTTTTTCAAAAAATTATATTTTTCAATTAAATTTTCACAAACTATAGATAGTTTTTCATTCAAAGCATGGGGATCAACATAATCATCACATGAAGAACTAGCATCAAAACTATCTAGTTAAGATTCTGAATGTACCTCAAGGGAGTCATTCCCTTGGATCATAAAGCATTGTTGTGGCTCGGATTCTCCACTAGATTCCTCTTCTTGTTGGATAGGCGTTTGAAGCTTGGAGGTGGTGGTTGTTGTCAACTTGTTCCACACTGCAAAAGCGGAATCAAGGTTAGAAACACTCATAAGATATTCTTTAGGTAATGTGCTTCTAATGGCCTCAAGGGCTTGTGCATTGGCCCCTACATGATTGCGGTTACCAAGATAGCATTTCTTGGTAGCGGCAAGAAAGACATGCAAACCTAGGGTCTTCAAATGACAACTCATCATAACCTTCCAAATCTCAAGTCTAGAAATATCAAACATAGGAGGGTTATCCATGAGGGCAAACTATATGTGTGCAAACAAGCAAATGCAAATGTAGATTAGCAAACCAAGATCTCACTCCTAGGATGTTAAGCCTAAGTATCAGGAGCGTTGGCTCTGATACCAATTGAAAGTGCTTTAAAGCCAATTGAAAGCACACCTAGAGGGGGGGTGCATAGGTGTACTTGCTAATCTAGAAACTAAATGCGCTAAATGCGGAAGCTAATGCAAATTTTGCAACACACTTAATACAACACACAAGTGTAGCCGAATTCCCCGTGAAGGGCTCTGGACTCACTCCTCTTGATTCCCCTAGATATGGGTTGAGGTGCTATGTGAAGCTCTTGCGGTTAAGTATAAGTGAGACACACACACAAGCAAGCAAGGCATATAAGGATGAACAATAAAAAAGATGCAAGGCAACACAAGCAATATATGATATGAATGAAGTATGATGCTTTGCACAATTAAATGAGATAGAGAGTTGAGAGACAATGGATCAAACGCTAACAACAAGATATGTTTCAAGGTTCGAGCCCCTAGCTCTACATCCCCGCCTACACCACCGTGTAGGATTTCCAATCCACTATCTCCCACCGAGGGAACCTCTACCGAAGAGGATTTGTTACAACACAAGGAGTACCAAACTCCTCTCTCAATACAAACACCACCTCACACAAGAGGGGTAGGCCCTTAGCCAAACAACAACCACAAACACCTCTACCGAAGACGGTTACAAACCAAACTCGACCTCTCACTAGAGGGAGCAAACACAAGCCTCAACCTCAACCAAAGAGGGAGCAAACACCAACCCAATACAACAACCTCAACCTCTACCAAAGAGGGAGCAACCAACAAATGAGGGTTTTTACAACAAGTGGTTCCAAAGACCACAAACTCTCTTTTTCCACCAAAAATAAAGATCCTAATAGAATAGGATAGAAGATATAGCTCAAGTGGATATCAAAGTGTTTTTGGAAATCAAGTAACAAAGAAAATACTTGGGAAAACTCTTGTAAAAGATAGAGAATGAAATACAAATATCCCAAATTTCTATTTTCTTTGATTTTCCAAAACCCTTGGAAAACAATAAAGATGAAATCTTTTGGCACTTAAACTCTTTTAAAAACTTGTTTAAGCACAAAACAAACTCTGGTATTTTTCTTTTAAAAGTCTTGTCAAAATCCCCAAAGAGATGGGGTATATATAGCCCCATCAGAAAACTAGTCATTAGGCTGATCTGGCAGCCTGACAGGCTACCGGTCGGCCGGCCCGGCCGACCGCCAACGGTCAGAAATGTGACCGTTGGGGCAACCCGGTCGACCGCCCGGTCGACCCAAAGAAACAGAGAGCACTGCTCTCAGGTCCGGTCGGCCTCCCGGCTGACCGTCCCTGTGGCTACCAAACGTGCACAGACTTGTGCACGTCGGCCGACCCCAAGGGTCGACCGGCCCTTTGTGCGGTCGACCCTTGCGGTCGGCCGACCTGGCCTGTCAGCCACTGTTCTGAGACAGAAACACATGTTAAAAAATATTTTAGAAAATCTTTTTAAGTCTTGTAAAAATACCCAAAAATAGTTTTTTTATCTTTTTGCATTGATATGTAAACATGTGATAAATATTTTAGCTGAAATATCAAGCAATATGAACTATTATTGTGTCTTAACATTTTTACCAAAAACCAAAACTTGTATTTTTATCAAACTTGGATTTTTCAATACATGAATAGGAAAGTCAAAATAAGTTTGTTTAAAAGTTAAGCATGCATGTATAGAATGAAACAACTATACATATAAACTATTTAAACTTGATTTGATCAATCTATTCATGAAAACCAGATTCAATGTGTGTTTGTGCACTTGAGCATATCAACTATTCATATCTTTACAAATGGATCTAAAACACACTAAACAAAACTAGGATACCTAAGTCTTCTTGACGATCTTCAATCTTCAAGCCGACTCGATCCCAAACGTGATCCACCGAGTGCAAAGGTATGATCTTGATGCTCGGGCACGGGAATCACCAAGTGAAGGCTTCCAAACTCCTCTTTTTGAAGCAATCACCAAACTAATATCTTGCTTAATGATCTGAAACTGAAATCACAGGATTATTAGTAAACATAACTACATGAGTTAATCATCATCAAAACTAGGGTGGAAGGCCTTTGGGCCAACAGTATATACCCGTACATACATATACACCACATACATACATGTATAAAACTCACACCCACATACAGGTATACACACATATTCATACATACACTCACACGCGTGTGGGCGCGCGCACACACACAGACACACTCACATTAACACACATTCATGCACACACCCTCATGCACAGACATTATAACAAACACACGTACATTAATTCACATGATACATACATACACATACATATTAAACACACCCACACTTACACACAGTGCACACACTAACACATGCATACTTACACACAAATATATACACAAATTAATACAATACACACCTATATACACCCAAACACACAAATATAACCAACACACACACACACACACAAATACATACACATTAACAGCACTTATGCACACATCCAGACACTCATACACACAATTATAAACACAATAACTCACGCAAAACACAGGGAGAGAGTGAAAACTCACGACAAGGGGAGGCACAGTGAGAGAAGGCCATCGAAGGTGGAGCTCGCGAGGATGATGGAGTTATGGGTGAGAGAACACATCTCCGAGGGGCTATGCGGTGGTTTAACAGTGGATCGGGGAGTTGTCCCGAGGTGGTGGGCTCAGCCTTGGGCTGATGGGTTGATGGTACATGGAGATGCAGGATCATGGGGAGATAGGTGGATAGGCTCAGCAAGGTAGTGCAGAGGGGGATCTGTAGGTGTGCGGAGTTGGTTGTGGATGGTCAGCCTGGCCATGGAGAAGGGAACCCTGCCAAGGCGACATGCATAGGTTGAGCAAGTCGGCAAGGGGATCTCAGGTCGGAGAGGTGGTTTGAGCAGACGAGAAGGAGAAGTGACGTACAGGGTAGTGGGGGCAATAGTAATCGGATAAGACGTGGAGGTCGGTAAGAGCGGGATGTTGGTGGAGGCTGATGAAGTGGAAGATGTGGAGCCGTGCACATAGGGGATCTCAGCAAGGAGGCAGTCTACGACAGAGGAAGAGGGGATGGCCCGGAGGTGTAGGTTGGAGAGGAGATCGGAGAACAGTGGTAGCTCGACGGAGGCCGCGGAGGGAGGTGTGATCGGGGTGCTCACACATGGAGGGTGGAGAAGGAGGTCAGGGAGGGGAAGATGGAGGAGAAAGTCATGTGGAAGGTGGTTGCGGCTGTAGATGGGAAGAAGAAGATAGATGATTAGGGTTAGGTTAAGGAGATGATGATGATTATATATAGGAGTATAATGGGTTGTGGCTTTTGGGTTTGGGGATGGTTTAGATAATGGGTTTAGTCATGGGTAATGGTAATGGGCAATGGGTAATGGGTTATAGACTTGGGTATTGAATATGGGCTAATAAACATGCAAATAAGAGAAGAATTAAATAGAAATGGAGTTTGAATAAATGAAATAAATAATAATAGGAACATTAGTAATAATTACAAAAATGATTGAGTTTTTCCCTGCACACAAAATAAATAATATTAGATTTAGAACAAGTTGTGCAAGGTTCTCAATTCGAATCCGCGGTAGCAGTGGCTATGCGGGTCGTGATCCTCAGGGAGGGACTAGCGATAGAAGCGTTTGTAAGTTATCTCTAAAAATTATTTTCTTTAAGTTAACAAGAAGAATAGTTAAAGTTAAGTTAGGAAGAAGGCGGTAGATTATGAAGATGGAGGATTAGAGGTGGTATTTATAATGAGATGAGAAAGAAAGAATTGGGAGATGGTGATTTAATCTACAAAAAGAAAAGAAAAGAAAAGAAAAGAAATAAACGCTAACCTTAGTTTGGTTGAAGAAAAACGTGAAATCCTAACACTTTCTACCTTGCTTTGGAGGCGTTGAACACATAAACCATAGGATCGATCTCAGTCCCCTGTTCGCATTATATCATCAAGCTTGGGCAAGTATGAAGTGATACGTACATTGAGGAGGAGAACATCACCATGAAATATCGTTGGCACCCACCAAGATTCATTATACTTGTGCTTTGGAAATCACTTGCATGCTCATCATAAACCAACAGAGATAAAAAAATAAAAAGAGAAGAAAACAAAAAGGAAAATAAAGCAATGACATAAAAAGAAAAGTTACCTTTATTACTTGATACAATAGAAGAGAAGAGAAGCATACATCGGTGTCACTCTCAACATAGCCCTCTCCCTCACTTACAGAAAAATTAAAAAAGAAAAGAAAACCTAAACTACAAGAAAGAAGAAAGCCTAAAACCCTAGATTTGGCCCTCTGGCTCTGGACGCCCTTCTCGGTTGCACTGCAAGGGTATTTATAGGTGCAGAAGGAGGTAGAGTCCCAACACAACTCTCCCACGAAAACTCGTCCCGGGATAAGGCAGGATTGCCGCGGAAACGCGGCTTGGGCCGCGAAAAACTGGTCCCGGGATAAGGCAGGATTTGCCGCGGAAACGCGGCTTGGGCCGCGTTTCCGCGGCCTGGTAGTGGCAGATGGCCACGCGCTTTGGCGCGTGGCTTCCCTGGTCCGTCCATCTGGGCGTTGTCTTCTGGAAGTTGCATCCTGGCTCTTTATCTTGGGATTTTGAGATAACTTGGGAAGCAAGTTACCTAGATCTCAAATCTCCCAATATCTTTTTAAACGAATTTCCTTATCTTTGCACTCTCTTCTTTGGCTTTTATCCTCATCCTGCAAGTGTTTAGGGTTGAATAGAAGTCTATCCTTCCCTCTTCTTTGTATTTGCAACTTTTGCCCTTGTGTATTTGCAATTTTGACAATTAATATTTGCACTTTTGCACTTGGGCTTGAATATGGGCTTTTGGGCTTCTTTTAGGCTTTATTTATTATTAAAATAAGAACTCAAGGCCTGCACATAATAAATCATAAAATATTAGTAAATGTGCAGAATTATATGAATAAATATGAAAATGTGATAGTAAATGTCATGATAAAAATGCACTTTTCACTACCAATCACACCCCCACACTTATCTTTTTGCTCGTCCTCGAGTAAAAATCAAAGAAAAAGAAAAAGAAAAGAAAAATTAATCTGACCTAACTCACTTTCGTAGGAATCACGGTTGTACTTAGCATGTGCAACAAGCCGTTAAACCCCTAGGTTACCCTAGAGGACGAGTGTTGTCTCGTGAGGGTTTTCAGCGGATTACACCCACAAAATCCATAAAAAAGGAGAATATTCAAATTATATTTGAAGAGACTAAGTAATCTATAAGTTTTTAGGATCCTCATCTTTAATCATTCTTAAACTTAGTCTTTATAAAGTAAATTGTTATACATTTTAAGTAAGGATCAAAATTGGATTTGTGTATAGTCTTTTTCGTTACCAAAAATCATATGCATCCTTATGAATTTTTACTAGGAATTCCTTAACTTGGACTCTCATGCCTCTTTATTATTTTTATAACTTCATCTAATTTTCTTTCGTGTAAGTATCAAGGCTTCTTGAGGCCCTCATACCTAACTAATTGACTAATAGATGTGTTAATATAATTTTTTTTTTTGGCATGTATAACTCATCTAATTTTCTTTCGTGTAAGTATCAAGGCTTCTTAAGGCCCTCATACCTAACTAATTGACTAATAGATGTGTTAATATATGTATAATATTTCTCAGTTTTCTTAGGCTTTCTAATCCACCCATGTAGCGAACTTAAAGTCGGTGGCTCCCGAACCGGTCGGCTTTAGGGCACCAGGTGAGAAAACACCCCGTGGACTCAAATTCGAATGAACTAGGCCACAAAACTAAGGACTTTATTTTATTTAGAACTCACCTTTAGGCGTGAATACTTCTTGAGGCACATGTATTCAGCTTAATTGGTGATTTTTTTTATATATTTTTTTTGAGGCACAAAGGTCTTTGTCTTAGAATCCTATATATGCACTAGGTATGCACATTTCATTAAGGTAAAAATTAAGACTAACTACTTATTCAATTTCTCCTCTTATACATAAAAATTCAACAATTTATTTATTTTGACCAAGTTTTTAGAAATCCTAATCATGATTTTCCTAATTCTTAAGATTAACTTAGATTTCTTTCAAAAGATAAGTCAAAATATTGTTCTTTTTATAAATTTTTTTCATTTTTTTTCATTTTTTTTAGAAAATTTTGGTTAGTTTCTAACTATGTTAGTATGTTAGTAAAGCCTACCCCCACACTTATCTCATGCATTATCCTCAATGTATGAATGTATGCATGTATTCATGAAAAAGAAGAAGGGAAGGCAGAAGTTACCTCAAGGTGGTGGTTCCGGTGGTGGTCTAATTGGTCCACGAAATGCGGCCCAATCTACTTTTTGTGAAATTCGAGGGAACCCACTAGAAATTACTCTAATTTAACCCACTACAATGTATGTATAATTATTTTTAAACAAGTCCACCCCATCAAATTTCCAAATTGCATAATAAATTTCAGAGTCAATTGTGTCAACCGTCTTGTCCCAGAATGGAGTGTGAAAAGATGGAATGATTGACTTGGATGTCATAGGTACAGGAACGAATACCGACTTAGGAAAGAAACTTAAATCAAGTAAGGGTTCAAGAGTCGAGCTAGGTTCAGGAAGTGGGTCCAAATCAATAAGTTGAAGCTCAAGTCCACAATAATCTTCCCACAATAGAATGTGACTCAATATTGGTGATTCAAGTTCAGGAATGATAGGTGTGGGAATCAAATTTGACTCTAAAAGATTACCTAAGTTGGGTAACAAAACAGGAGTCAATAATGATTCGGGAATTTGAACTTGATCACAGATTTGAGAATCTAGGTCACATATCTCATTCAGCTCAATATCATAAAAATGAGAACTTGCCAATTTATCCATGGGACTTTCAAAATTGCAAAATTGGTCAAGTTCAATATGATCCTCAAAAATGGGTGATTCAATTTCATGATGAATTGGAACAGGATCCAATGTTGACTCGGGAAAAGTGAAATCAGGTGGAGACACCGGAGTCATTATTGAATCAGGAAGTAAAATTGAATCACCAAGTGGGAGATCAAGATCATATTCATGCTCAAGATCTATTTCAAGAAAGGAAAAACTTGTCAAGTTATCAAAATTTGATGTTTCGGCAAGTTCACATGATGGCACTGAATTAGAATCTTATTGTCCAAAGCAACTTGGTTCGTCGGCTCTAAGAGAGTGGTCAGCGATATCAGAAATGGCAGAACGGTGAGAACGTAAAGATTGAACCATCATATCTATATCATGATCACGGGCTAATCTAGCCTGAGTCATGGCTGCAAGCATCCTTTCATAGTTGATAGGTGCATCATGTTGTGATTGGACTTGAAAGGAAGAAGTGTAATCGTGATGAAGTTGTGAGTCGGTGGACTCACGCATAATCATGTCTGCGATTGATGGTAATTGTTGCTTGGACTCATGCATACTTATCATTTCCCCGATAGATGGTATTCTATTCTGAATGGGTGGATATGAGTATGACTCTTGGGAATATTGTGGACAAGGTGGAGACGGAGGACAAGTCGGTTGAAAATTGGACTCGGGGGAAACGAAACCCCATGAACTCTGTGAAGAGTTGAAAGTATGAAAATTATGGTCATAAGATGGGGGGTATGGGTTATATTCATTCGGATAAAACCATTCCGGCGCACAAGGTTGGTCAAAGTTGTGATATGCCGGGTTGGTAATATCCGAAAAATAGTTAGGTGTGTAATATGGATTAAAATTGGAAAAATTATTATTATATGCCATATCACACCAACACAACAAAGAAAAAGAAAAACAAACAAATAAACAAAAAAAAATTCTAACCTAAGTTAGGGTAGACCTATGACCTAGACGACTCCTAACTGGTTAGATTGTCCACGGGAGGTAGGGTGCAGACTTTGACCACAAGTTAATCAGCCAGGTCAGGGCAAGAGTGGTGGGAGGTTTTCCGTCAAAGACGTTCCTTAATTAAATAACCACCAATCTTCGGGCTTTCGTCCCTCAATCCCCTTCCTAGACACTGATTTGGCAGGAGTCAATTTCCAACACCGTTCCCCCTTAGGATAATCTCCTAATTGAGTCCAAGATGTCCCTAGGGCCAACGTCTACTAATTTTAAGTTAGGCTTGGGTTAGTGAGTGCTTGGGATATGATTTTTAGGCTAAGGAAGGGTGATGAAATCCCCACCTTATCTTGTTAATGGGTTATGCCCTTAAAATAAATTTGTGCAAGTGTACAAAATATGTAAATAAGATTCACTCAAAGCATCAACTAAGAGATGAGTCCTATTCTACATGCAATGCGAGCGTACCTTGCTCCAGCACTCTTCAACAGTAAAAATAAAGGAATTGAAAAGACACGTGCCTAATATGCAAACGTCTAATCAATTTTTATCTTTAACAACAAGTATTTTACTGTTGATTAATTAGCAGTAAGCAGAGTTATCACAGAACAAAGTTTAACAGAGCAGTAGACAGATATTGCAATTTGCAGCAACCTGTAAAAAGATGGATCAGTAGGGAACTACTCAGGCCGCGGTTTCGCGGCAATTGCCGCGTTTCTGCGGCTCTAAAGTAGGCTCTTGTGCTCTGCCTTCGAGAGCAGAGGCATAGAGTTGCTATATGTCCACTTATACTGTCAGTTTCCCTGTTCTCCAAACCTGCAAACAGAAAGAATAAAAGAATTAGTAAAAAAAATTTATTTTTAGAGAAAAACTTACCGTCCCTCCCCGGCAACGGCGCCAAAATTTTGATTGAGTTTTTCCCTGCACACAAAATAATTAATATTAGATTTAGAACAAGTTGTGCAAGGTTCTCAATTAGAATCCGCGGTAGCAGTGGCTATGCGGGTCGTGATCCTCAGGGAGGGACTAGCGATAGAAGCGTTTGTAAGTTATCTCTAAAAATTATTTTCTTTAAGTTAACAAGAAGAATAGTTAAAGTTAAGTTAGGAAGAAGGTGGTAGATTATGAAGATGGAGGATTAGAGGTGGTATTTATAATGAGATGAGAAAGAAAGAATTGGGAGATGGTGATTTAATCTACAAAAATAAAAGAAAAGAAAAGAAAAGAAATAAACTCTAACCTTAGTTTGGTTGAAGAAAAACGTGAAATCCTAACACTTTCTACCTTGCTTTGGAGGCGTTGAACTCATAAACCATAGGATCGATCTCAGTCCCCTGTTCGCATTATATCATCAAGCTTGAGCAAGTATGAAGTGATACGTACCTTGAGGAGGAGAACATCACCATGAAATATCGTTGGCACCTACCAAGATTCGTTATACTTGTGCTTTGAAAATCACTTGCATGCTCATCATAAACCAACAGAGATAAAAATAGAAAAAGAGAAGGAAACAAAAAGGAAAATAAAGCAATGACATAAAAAGAAAAGTTACCTTTATTACTTGATACAATAGAAGAGAAGAGAAGCATACATTGGTGTCACTCTCAACATAGCCCTCTCCCTCACTTACATAAAAATTAAAAAAGAAAAGAAAACCTAAACTACAAGAAAGAAGAAAGCCTAAAACCCTAGATTTGGCCCTCTGGCTCTGGACGCCCTTCTCGGTTGCACTGCAAGGGTATTTATAGGTGCAGAAGGAGGTAGACTCCCAACACAACTCTCCCACGAAAACTGGTCCTGGGATATGGCAGGATTGCCGCGGAAACGCGGCTTGGGCCGCGTTTCCGCGGCCTGGTAGTGGCAGATGGCCACGCGCTTTGGCGCGTGGCTTCCCCTGGTCCGTCCATCTGGGCGTTGTCTTCTGGAAGTTGCATCCTGACTCTTTATCTTGAGATTTCGAGATAACTTGGGAAGCAAGTTACCTAGATCTCAAATCTCCCAATATCTTTTTAAACGAATTTCCTTATCTTTGCACTCTCTTCTTTGGCTTTTATCCTCATCCTGCAAGTGTTTAGGGTTGAATAGAAGTCTATCCTTCCCTCTTCTTTGTATTTGCAACTTTTGCCCTTGTGTATTTGCAATTTGGACAATTAATATTTGCACTTTTGCACTTAGGCTTGAATATGGGCTTTTGGGCTTCTTTTAGGCTTTATTTATTATTAAAATAAGAACTCAAGGCCTGCACACAATAAATCATAAAATATTAGTAAATGTGCAGAATTATATGAATAAATATGAAAATGTGATGGTAAATGTCATGATAAAAATGCACTTTTCACTACCAATCAAATAACAATTACCAATTAATAATAATAAATAATAGTAGTAATAATAATAGTCAATAATAATAATACCAATGCATAATAATAATCAAATCACAATAATAATAGCAACAGCAATAATAACACTAATAATAATAAATATAAATAATAATCATAATAAAATTATAATAGAAATAACTACTTTAAATAATAACAACTAATAGTAATAATAATAGTAATTAATAATAGGAATGTTAATGAATAATAACAGTAAATATAAAGCCAAATTACTATTTAATAGTCTAAAATAATTTGTGTATTTGATAAAAAAATAATTCATAAATCAAGTTAATTAATAATAATAAATAGAATAATAAGTAAGCAAGTGGTTATGCGGGTCGTGATCCACAAGGAGGGACTTGCAATGGAAGCGTTAGGTAAGTTTCTTTTAAAGTTTACAAAACTTGTTAAAAAAATTTCTATGTTCTTTAAAAAGAAAAGAGAAAGAAAGTTATGTTAATTTGAAGGAAATGGAAGAGGGAAGAAGACGATGATTGTTGATGTTTTGAAAACAAAAAGAAAAACTAAGTTAAAGTAAAAAAGAATAAAAAGAGATGTGTTTTGAAAATGTGTTTCTAACCTAATAAGCAAAGAAAAAAAACTAAAATAAATACTTACTTACCTCCTTGAAGCTTGCTTACCTTGGATCCGTTGTAACGACTTACCTTGGCTTGAACGTGAGCAAAGCATCGCATATAGGATCTTCTCCATTCCCAACCAAAGTTATCAAATAAAAGTGTAAGCAGAAAATAAAACAGAAATCGATATCCATCACCATAAGCCATCAATGGTACTTGCAAAGGTAAGGAAGGTTCGAGGCTATAGGATTCATTTAGATTTACAAGTCATTACTGAAGCAAGTGACGCGAAAAAGAAGAAGAATAAAAAAGTATCTTTGATTGAAATAGAGCAACAATAAAAGAAAAGAGGAAACTTACACTGGTGTCACTCTCAATACCACCTTTTTCTCTTTCTATCATAAAACTTCTCTCTGCTCTCAGTTATATAAAAAAAAATTACATTAAAAGAGAAAAGAAAATTCTAAGTTAAACCTAAACAAAAAAGTCTATTCTAAACTCTCTACTTAATGGTGCCCTTTTGCCTTCTGAAGAGGTGGTATTTATAGGTTGAAATGGATAAGGTAAAGCGTGCTTTAAGATGAGACCAAATCGCCATCCCAACAAAAAATATCTCCTGATAAGATTGGGGATAATATTAGAGATATAGACAAATCACTTTCCCAATAGAAAAGATCTCATGATAATATCTCTTTTGGATCTCAGAATTTTGACAATATCCCTTTGATTCTTCAAGCTAACCAAATTGATTATTTTAAATCTGATTTTAACTGTATTTATTTGGCTTTATATTCAGTTAATCAAATAGATCCAAGTAAATTAGAATTTAGTTGTCTTTTATTTGGTCTTATCATTAAGACAACCTGCAAAATAAGACATTAAGATAAGAAATTGAAAGGATTTATTACAGGCTAAAAGTGGGAATATAATAAAAATAATACAAAATACGTGTATGATCACACCCTACACCTATCTTTTTCTCGTTCTCAAGAAAAATAAGAAAACTAAACCTAAGAATTTATTAGATGACTTTCGCAGGTCACGCACTACACTGAGCATGTGCAGCAAAGCCTTTAAAGCTCTAGGTTTTCTTAGAGGAGAATTTCTAGTTTCCTGAGGGTGTTCAGTGGATTACACCCACAAAATCCATAAAGAAAGAGAAATAAAGTGTTAGTATTTTAAAAACACATTTTGAAAAGACGAGAAAATATTTGAAGAATTATTCTAAAAATTCAAGTAATCTATAAGTCACAAGAACACCAAACTATTCACTCTTAAACTTAGTCTCTATTTAAAAACTTGTTATCAATCTAGACAAGAAGTTAAAATATATTTCTTATCTAGTCTATTATTTTACCCTAAGTCATATGCATCTTTGTGACTGTGAAATTTTGACTCGGAGTTCTTAAACTCTAACTCTTATGCCTTATTTTTACATATTTTTTGTGGTAATATCCCTTAAATCTATTAGGATTTCTAATCTTCCCATATAACGAGTCTTAGGTCGTGACTCCTGAACCAGACAGTTTAAAGGCAACGGGTGAGAAAACACCAAAAGACTTAAGGGCTCGAGCAAATAAGGCCACAAAACTAAGAATTTTATTTATAATATGGACCAGTTTAAGGAGTTAATACTTATGCTTTATTAGGCACAAATACCCAGCTTAATCAGAAGATTTTTAATAATATATATATTTCTTTTCTCTTTTTTTATAAGTCATAATAATCTTTGTTTTTGAACCCTAAGTGTGTAAGTGTATAAAGTATCCATATTTCATCAAAGTAAAAATCAAGACAAAATTACTTTTCCATTTTTCTTCCTAACCCTAGGAATCAAACAAATAATCTTATTTTGACCAATTATAAGAAATCCAATTATGATTCTCCTATTCCTTAAATTTAACTTAATTTCTTAAAAAAAAGGTCAAAATATTGTTTCTCTTTTCAAAAAGTTTTTACAAGTAAAGAAAATGTTATTTTTTTTATAAATTAAAAGAAAAAAAACTATGTTATGCCCTTCCATACCTATTTGAAGCATTGTCCTCAATGCATGAATGAATGCATATATGCATGAAAAAAAAACTAAGGGAAGGAAGAGTTTTATCTAAAGGTGTTGGTTCTGGTGGGGTCGGATGGGCCAATCATTTTTCCCAATCTAAATTATATGGATTATCTAGGAACTCACCTTTGACGACATTTTTTTAATTTACAATGTTACAACCCTCTAAGTGAATAGAATCATGCAATACTCTAACATTAAAATCATCCCGATTATATGACCAATCTTGGAATATCATCTCAGAGTCATTTTGTTCAATACCTAAGTCCAACAAAAGAATATGACTTGGCAGAGTAGTTGATTTGGGCTAAAAAAAGATAGGTTCGGGAGCGAATACTGATTAGGAAAAATCAAGTTTAGGTTTGAGAGTCAGTTTTGGTTCAATAGTTGGTTCCATATCAAAGAATTAAAATTCACATTCATTTCCTATTAATAGAATGTGACTATCCAAAATAAGTGGTTCAATTTCAAGATCTATAGATATGGGAATCAATGTCAGCTCAAAAAGTAGGTCCAAATCGATTAATAATACCGGAGTTAACATAAATTTGAAAATGGGAACTGAATCACAAGTTTGGGGATTGGGTTCACATTCACAGTCAAATTCTTTTTTATTAAATGAAAAGCTTGCCAATTTGTCAAAAGTTTGAGATTGGTGAAGTTCAAGTTGGTGTGAAGAAATTGAATCTTGGTTAAAGTTTTCAAGACACCATGATTCATGGTTCCTCTCAATATGGCCAGGGCAATTAGAATTGGTCATATATTGATAAGGCAGAGTTATCTCTTCCCTACAAGCATTGTTCAATTGACTTATTAGTGATCTAGCCTATTGAAGAATCATTTTGGGACTGAACCACAGATTCCAAACTCTTTCCTAAGTCAGTAGGTTCTTCTTCTTGTTGTGGGACTTAACAAATATAGTATGAATCTTGGATTTTAAAATTTGATGGGATTTTGAGTCTTTTAGATTTTGAATCGAGCCTCTCGAGCTTTTTTAAGGCTTCCATCCTCTTTTCCATGTCAATGGTTCTTCTATTGGTTGTTCGAAAAAAGGAGTATATGAAACTGAATGTTGGTAAAATTGTTGATATTATGACTCGAGAGAGTTGTATCCCCACTTACTCTGTGAAGAGTGGTTATTAGTAACAGATTTTTCATCATCATCATCATCATGATTTCTACCGATTTATGCTAATTATTTTTGTTAATAATTCTCATTTGGATCTTTTGCAGATAATTGAAAGAAGAAAGGCAAAGTGATAACAAATCTTGATTTAAAGCTAATTTTTGGATAATTAAATAGGATTTCTTGAAGAGCAAGAAAGAGGCTTCGAGAGGAGGGGAGTTTAGTCCTAAAATTGGAGAATGAATCTGAACTAACACATGCCCAAGTGCGCAAAGATTGATATATCCCGAAGCTACTACTCAGGAGAAGGGACAGATGACAGAAGATCTCAGCCTCTGCGCCTGATCTAGCACCGGAAACGCAGCTTTTGTCGCGTTCCTGCAGTAGTATGATGGATCCAAGCACGGATCTTCGACATGTGGCCGCTCTTTTCATTCTTCCTAAGTCTCTGCTGCCTATAAATATCATGTAGTTAGACCCGAGAAAAATTAGACAGAGAACATAGAGCAATAGCTAGGATTTCTCTCTTCTAGTTGTAGAGTAGGATTTTACTCTCATTTCTTTTGTATTTTTTCTTTCTTTTTAGATCTTGTAGTAGGGCTGAGTTAATTCTGGAGAGAGAGAGATATTGATGTAATAGAGAGTGATAATCTATGTAAATGTGTCTCCTTTATTCTTTATTATAATCTTCTCCATCTTCTACATGGTGTTTAGCTAACTTTTCTTCTCATGACATCTAACTACAAACCACTAACTAGCTAACCTCTTACCTGATAATCCATAGAATCTAATAACCTCTATTAGGCCTTGCTCTTGCAAGAGCCATTGATGGTTCATGATGATGGATTCTAACGTTCTAATATTTAACCACTAATAAGCTAACTTATAATATCTTCTTTATTTCATGCTCATCTCTACTTGGTTTTTAATGATCTAATAGTAGCTTGCAATTTGTTTTGTGAATTGGATATGTTTGAATGTGAAGAACAATTCATGTTCCATGCTTTGTAATGCCCTTGAAGAAGCCAAGGATTAGTGATGGCCAAGGATCCATGTGAGGCAACTATCACTAAGAGGTTAGCATGTTAGTGGAGCAATTAGTAGTTAGTAGTCGTGAGCTTTCTTTCATTGTTTTCCTCTTTCTTTTTACTTTGTTTTAAAAATTGGTTTTAAAATCATTTTATTGTTTTCCCATCATGTTTTCATCTTCATTTTTCACCCCTTGTTTTTAAAGTACACCTAGAGGGGGGGTGAATAGGTGTAAATGCTAATCTAAGACTAAATGAAAAACTTAATGCTCTAAACGCGGAAGCTAATACAAGTGTTGCGCAAACTAATACAATACAACAAGTGTAGCCGAATTCCCCTTGCGAGGCTCTGAACTAACTCCTCTTGATTCCCCTTGAAATGGGTTGAGGCGCTATGTGAAGCTCTTGTTGGATGAGTATAAGTTAGGCACACACACAAGCAATCCAAGCAATATGCACACACAATCAAGCCAAGCAATCAAGGATATAGCAATATGAAATAATGCAAGGCAACACAAGCAATATGATATGGCAATATGAATAATGCTCAACACAAGCAAATATGATATGATGATATGAAGTATGATGCTTTGCACAAATAAATGAGAGAGAGTTAAAGAGACAAGTGGAGCAAACGCAAACACCACGATATGTTTCGAGGTTCGAGCACCTTGCTCTACATCCCCGCCTACACCACCGTGTAGGATTTCTCAATCCACTATCTCCCACCGAGGGAACCTCTACCAAAGAGGATTTGTTACAACTCTAGGAGTACCAAACTCCTCTCTCAAACAACCACCTCACAACTGAGGGGTTAGGCCCGTAGCCAATACAACAACCAACAACAACACCTCTACCGAAGAGGCTCACAACCAATCTCAATCACCTCACACTTGAGGGATACAAACCAATCACCCGATCACCTCTACCTAAGAGGGATACAACAATAATAAGGGTGTTTACAACAAGTGGTTCCAAAAACCACAAACTCAATCTCTCTTTTCTTTTCTCTTTTCTTTTCCACAAAAACAAAATCCTAAATAGATTAGGATAGATGATAGCTCAAGTGTGGAAAACTAGGTGTTTTGGAAAACAAGAATTCAAAGAAAACACTTGGGAAATTTCTTGTAAAAGATAAAGAATGAAAGCCAATACAAAAATCCCAATTCCAATTTCTTTGATTTTTCCAAAACCCAAAACAATAAAGATGAAGTCCTTTTAGCACAAAAACTATTTTGAAAACTTGTTTAAACACTAGAGAAACACTGAAATTTTTCTTCTTAAAAACCTTGGCCAAAATCCCAAAGAGATGGGGTTTATATAGGCCAAAACAAAAACTAGCCGTTAGGCTGATGTGGCAGCCTGACTGGCCTAACGGTCGACCAGCCGGTCGACCGTCCAACGGTCATATTTTGACCCGTTGGAACCTCCGGTCGACCGCCCGGTCGACCGAAACAAACAGAGAGCAGAGCTCTCTGCAGCGATCGACCGTCCGGTCGACCAGACCACTGTGCTGCCAGACGTTCACAAGTCTGTGCACGTCGGTCGACTGCACGGTCGACCGGACCTTGATTCGGTCGACCGCCCAGTCGACCGAACTGGCCTGACAGCCAGCTCTAAGACTGTGCACAGTTAAGGGATTTGAAATAGGTCTTTTTAACATAATAAAAATCCCAGAAATTCACAGTAAATCTACAAAAATAGTTTCAATCAAAATAAAAACTGTTTTCTAAAAATATGTTTTTCTAAAACTTGTTTTTCCATAACTTCACAAAATACAAAAACAAGATCTTTGAACTTATAAAGCATAGTGTGTATGGATATGATCCACTACACAATAGAGATGAAATATCTATGTTTTTGACTTAATCATAAATCTTGGTTTTGGTTAAGATGTATATGAGAAATACCAAAAACCAAAGTAGATGTTTTCCAAAATGAAAAATCTTTTCTAAACATAAAATTCTTTTATGAAAGCAATTCTATCAAGAGTGTGTGTGTATACTTGAGCATATCAACTATACTAAACTTTACAAATGGATCTAAAACACACTATCTAAACTAGGATACCTAAGTCTCTTGACGATCTTCCATCTTCAAGTAGACTTGCTCCCAAACGCGATCCACCGAGTGTAAAGGTATGATCTTTAGGCTTTGGCACCGGAATCACCATGATAAGCTTCCAAACACTTCGTTGAAGCTAATCATCAAGCTAATATCCTGTTAATGATCTGAAACTTAGAAACACAAGAATATTAGTAAACATAACTACATGAGTGAGTCATCATCAAAACTAGAGTGGAAGGCCTTTGGGCCAACATGTTTTAGTTAGCTTCTATTCCTTGTTTCTTTTCATTTTTCACCATCACTTCTATTTTCAATTTATTTCTTTCACAAAAATAACTTCTTTTTGCTATGCTGATTTCATCGCCTTCTCCACCTAGCACTTCTTGTTTTTTCTTTTTCTTTTGCCTCTTTCTTTAATAAAGAAGAATTGTTAACAACCGACGTGAATAAGAACTTTTAATGCTTTTATCGCCTCCATCCCTGTGGATTCGATCCGTTGAGCCAATGCTATAACGGAAGTATCAAGGGAACATTAGCACACACATTTTTCATTGAATTTACAAAAACATACATTTTTCAATTGCTAGCTCATCTCCAGAAATAACGTACATATATGCAACTAGATCATCTTCAGATGTAAAGTAAGAGCAATCATACATTAATACTATCTTACATTAAAAATTTCATTATATAATTAAAATTAAAGTGGAAGAAATCAAAATACATTGCGAATTATTACTCTTGCATAGGGTCAACACAGTCAATAGAAGCAGACGCTACATTAAGATCGCTTCGGATAGGCATTACCTACAGGATTCACCTTCGGTATTTAAATTGAATTTATCTCTTGGTTTTGTGACAATGGGCACCACCCAAGGCTTATCCAATGGATCTGGCACAAAGAATGCTTGTAATACCAGAGAAGGTAGAATGAAGGGATAAGTTTTCTTATTTGGCCTTGTAAAGTCAACAAGTGTGACGCCATGTTTGTCTGTTTTGTTCTTGTTATTATCAGCCCAGTCACACTTAAACAGAATGATCTTCCTGCGCCCCTCATTGAACAATAGTTCAATGATTCTTTGATCACCCCATAATAAGTAATAACTCCTTGATTAGTACACAAATGTGCATATTTTACCAAATCATTCCCATGCATTTTTGCAAATAAAAATATGATTTTTACTCATCTTCTCTATATTTTTGCAGGTCCACACTCAAATGGAGAAAAGGCCCAAAATCTCTTTAATTAGCAATAATTAAAGAGATTAATTCAAAAAGCCCAAAAGAGCCCAAATTTGAATCCAGAATTAAGAGAGATCCGCGCAACAACTCAAGATTCTAGAAGGCCACGTGGATAACAACCTCGTAACAAACTCGTACCAGAAAGTTGTTAGCCAACGGTCACAAAACTGCCGCGCCTTGCCGCAATTCCACCGCAAATCTGGGGCCGTTGGGCGCCAGATTTTGCCAGCTGTCTCTTCTTCTGGATCCTTCTCCTGAGGCCTATAAATACTTCACTTGGACCTGCGAGCAAAGACGGAATGGAGAAGAGAGGAGAAATTAGTAGATGCTTGTAATTTTTGTAGGTTTTTCTCTAGGTTTTAGTTCTTTAGACCCTCTTCTTCTTCCCTAGAAATCTTTGCAAGAGAGAGATTGTAAGAGAGAGAGTGCTTGTGTAATCAAGGGGTGACAACTTGAGGAGCAAGGATTCATCCATTCTCTTCACTCTACTTGAGCAATTTCTAGTACTACTTGCTTTCTTTAATTCATGCTTTTATTTCCTTGCAATTTTACTTCATGCTTTGCTTTTCTTTTGTAATGGCTAGTGACTAATTTCCTTCTACATGACTAGCTAACACTAATCTTGCTTAACTACTAACTCATGGGTGATTGCTATATTTAATCTTGCAAGTTGTATGGTCTTCTCTTCTCCGATGGGTTTTCTTTCATTTCTTGGCAAGTATCTTGTTGTAATACTCCATATGATTCATGTGTGCCTCATTTAGAGCCTTGTCTAGAACAAGTGCCTTGATGGAACATGGAGATGGATCACCAAACATATGCTAATAGATGTACAACTTCTTCACTTTCAATTGATGTATGTTGTATCTTCTTCCTTAGCCTCCCTTGGGTGTCGCTCTTTTGATTCCATTATTGAAAGTCTACTTGTAGGCCAATGACATCTATGAAGGCTACAAGACAAGTCCAAGAATGATCCCCCGTCATCCAAGTGGGAAAGTAATTAGACCAACACGCAAGACATACATATGCCGATGAATCAACATGAGGCAAGCATCACCATCACGGAGATTAGTAAGTTAGCAAGTTAGTCATGTTAGCTAGTCATGGTTTTCTCATCTTAAATCTTTCCCAAATTTTTCTTTTCTTTAGTTTAGTCCAAAGCAAATCTCTTCCTTGATTTCTTTTCATTTTCCATTATGAACATATCCCGATTC
Organism: Agave tequilana; assembly: GCA_038442645.1. Taxonomy (NCBI): domain Eukaryota; kingdom Viridiplantae; phylum Streptophyta; class Magnoliopsida; order Asparagales; family Asparagaceae; genus Agave; species Agave tequilana. The sequence continues at coordinate 34,418 of JAVJIF010019334.1, read as the reverse complement.
TTTCATTTCTTTTTCCGTGTTTTATTCATTCTTTTAAGCAAAGAAGAATCTTCGTTTTACTTTCTTCACTACGGACCGTAACGCTTCCATCGCTAGCTCTCCCTAAGAATCGACTCGGTATAGCTCTATGCTATAACGGAGATAGGGAAGGGTACATTGAACATATAAATACATTAGTGGAGTGATACAAGCACTTGAGGTTGTTTCTAAACCTTATCTCTCTTTCCATTGAATATATTTGTGTGCAAATTATACTCCACAATACGACACCTTTCCCGTCTTAATCAAATTTTTGGCGCCGTTGCCGGGGAGAGCAACGGATTTTCTTTAAAGTGAAGAACTAAACGAATCTTCTTCTCTGTTGCAGGTTACAGGTTGAAGAAACAGGAAACTTTGCATTGCAGTGACATATAAGTGGACCTGGGCCTCTGCTCTCGAAAGCAGAGACCAGGATCCCTCCAAATTGCCGCAGAATCGCGGCAAAAGCCGCAGATCTGCGGCAGAGAGGAGATCACTACTGACCTAATTTCTGCAGGGCTTGCTTCTCTGCAAAATACATCTGCTGCAATAATTTTTTCCTGTATTATTCACCATACTCCTGCTTAATAATCAACAGTAAAAAATTGGTTGTTAACGTTAAAAATTGTTTAGACATTTGCATTCTAGGCACGTGTCTTTCAATTCCTTTACCTTTACTGTTGAAGAGTGCTGGAGACAAGGTACGTGCGCATTGCATCTAGACTAGGACTCACTCTTTGTTTGATTTAATTACGCTTTGAGTGAACCTTGTTTGTTGATATCGTACACTTGCACAAATCAATTCTAAGGGCATAACCCATAAAAAAGATAAGGTGGGGATTTTATCACCTCTTCCTTAGCCCGAAAATCATTTTCCCACGCACTCACAATCCCAAGCTTGTAAATAAAATTTGATAGACGTTGGCCTTAGGGACATCTCGGACTCACTTAGGAGATTATCCTAAGGGGGAAAAGTGTTGGAAATTGACTTTTGTAAAATCAGTGTCTAGTAAAGGGATTGAGGGCCGAAAGCCCAAAGGTTGCTGGTTACTTAATTAAGGAACGTCTCTGACGGAAAACCTCCCACCAACCTTGCCCTTCCCTGGCTGATTTGCTTATAGTCAAAGTCTACACTAAACCTCCTGTGGACGATCTAATCAGTTAGGAGTCGTCTAGGTCCAGGAATCCTAGAAGCTTGGATTGATTTTTCTTTTATTTGTTTGTTATTTTCATTTTTTTTCTTTTAGCTGGTGTGATCGGTGCACGTTGTTTGTGATTGTATTTGTGAGAGTGGTTTCGTGATCCTAATTCTGCAAGACTTGATAGACTTTCTACACTTGCACTTACACAACCACTTGACATTATGGAAAACAACGTCTCACTTCAAGATCGATTTATCCGATTCGCACCTCCCTTCTATCTTGCATTCTTCTCCCCGAGCCAAATGGAAATCACTTCGAGCTGAAACCGCAATTCATTAATACACTTCCCCGATTCCATGGTCTAGAGTCTGAGGACGCGTACCTCTTTATTCGTGAGTTTGAAGAGGTATGCCAAATGATGAGAATTTTCCAACTAACCGAGGATGCTGTTAGGTTTAGATTCATACCGTTTGCACTTAAGGATTTAGCTAAGAAGTGGCTTTACAATCTTCCTGTCAGTTCCATATCTTCTTGGGATGATTTGTTAAAGTCTTTCTTAAGAAATTCTATCCTATCCACAAAACAGCCCTCATGAGAAAGAATATAATGCAATTCAAGCAGGACCCTCATGAACCTTTCTGGAAGTATCTTGAGCGTTTCAAAGACCTTCTAGCCCTATGTCCTTATCACGGCATAGAGAAATGGCGTTTATGCCAGATTATCTATGACGGTTTAGATTACCAAACGAAAAACCCTCCTTGAATCCATGTGTCAAGGGGAATTTTTGAAGAAAGATGAACATCAGGGGTGGGATCTCTTTGAAACCCTAGCTGAGAAAACCATTCAGTGGGAGTCATGTCCTGATAAATCCACTCCCACCACTTCCAGAACTGGTACACACTCCATAGAATCCTCTATAGCTGTAGAAACCAAGATCACACAATTGATGAAGAGGATAGAACTGCTAGAGTCTAGGGGAAATTTTGTTGTAAATCAGGTCAACCCATTGCCTGTAATTCAACCGGGTTGCACCAACTGTCATGACCTTAGCCATGTCTTTGAGGAGTGTCCTTTGTATCAGCCCCAATCTTATCAAGAGAACATGAATGCAGCATTTACCAGACATCCATACTCCAACACATACAATTCAGCATGGCAGAACCATCCAAATTTTTCATGGAGTCAGTCTGGTTCTGAGTATTACATACCACCACTTCCACATCCATATAATGCTCATTCTCACACATCCAGTTTCAATCATAATTCACTGTATGTTCATCCATCTCAAAGTCCACCTCAGTCACAACCATATCAAAACCCACCATACTACCAATCACAATTCCAATCTCCATATCAACAACATCCACCCCAAAATAATTCAGAAATATCAGAGTTGAAAAAAATGTTAGAAACCTTTACAAAGAACCAGGAGCAGGAGTTGAATAAAATGAAGGTCCAAATTAGGCAATTGGATGAAAGACAAAAAGAAATGTTACCAAGTCAGACATTGCCAACTCCCAAACATCACTTCCCTTTGAATGAAGTGAAAGATTCAGGACCCAGTCAATGTCATGCTATTCATACCCTGAGATCTGGAAAACAAGTTGATAATAAGGTTTCTAGTCCACCATCTCATCCAATACCAAAGCCATCACCTCCTGTCCCAATGCAACCAGCTTCTGACAAACCATCCTCTAGTTCAGAGCCATCCACTTCAAAAGCCAAGGGTAAAGAAAAGGTAGATGAGCAACCCTATAAGCCTGTTGTACCATTTCCAAATAGGCTTAAAAATCCCAAGACAAATGCTCACATGGAGAAGATAAAAGAAATGTTCAATAAGGTCCAAATCAATGTCCCTCTTCTTGATGCCATTCAACAAGTGCCATCATATGCTAAATTCTTAAAGGAAATGTGCACCAAGAAGAGGAAAACACAAGTCCCTAAAAAAGTCTTCCTAGCATCATCCATCAATGAGCTGCTCAATGGTCCAACTCCTGTTAAATACAAAGACCCAGGTAGCCCCACCATTTCATGCATCATAGGACAGACTACCATTAATAGGGCACTTCTTGATTTGGGGGCCAGCATCAATCTCCTGCCTTTCTCTGTGTACCAACAATTAGGGTTAGGTGATCTCCGTCCTACCCAAATGACTATCCAATTGGCTGATCGCTCTGTCACTAGACCAAAGGGGGAAATTCACGATGTCCTTGTCAAAGTTGGGGAATTCATTTATCCTGTTGACTTTGTAGTCCTTGAAACCAAAACTGTGTCTAATTCCAATCAAAGGGCTCAAACTCCTCTCATTTTGGGACGACCATTCCTGGCTACTGCAAATGCCATCATTAATTGCCGGAATGGATCAATGAGGTTGACCTTTGGTCACATGACACATGAACACAATGTCTTCCACACACAGCCTCATAAATAAAAGATCAAACATTTGAGGTTAGCTTCATTAGTAACAATTGTGAGGAAGAAGGTGAAGATCCAAAAGATGAGTCAAAATCTTGTGATTCTCTTTTCCGAGTACCCTTTCAACAGGGGAAAGTTGATTTGGATATTTTCACCTTCAATGAGCCAACTGTGAATATATCCGAACCTCCGATTGATATTTCCTTTGAAGACCTGTTTGCTGATGAGATCATGTATCTAGATGAGTCAACTCGGGGTAGGTTAGCTGATTGTCCACTTCCGGATGTTGACCTTAGTTTTGAAGAATTGTATGGAGAGGAGCTGAATTTCCTTAACATTGGAAGTGATCAGATTCAGAGTGAGAGTGGGGATAAGAATTTTTTAATGAACAATGTGGTGGAATGAGGGTGAATGATAATAATAAAAAATTGAATCTGGAAACACCTAAGGCTAACAAAATTCAAACCGTTTCCCAACTGAGCTCACGAAAGCAGACACACTGGAATGATGGGAAACGGGCCAGAGGAAAACGACCAAAAGCCTAGGTAATGGTTACACTTGTATATACTCTTTGTAAATAATTTTTTGCACTTTTTTGTAAATAAAAGTTTCTTACCTCTTACCTATTTCTTGCATACATATATCATGATGCATTGAGGACAATGCATGAAATAAGTGTGGGGGAGGGTTTACTAACATAGAGTTTTTAGATCTTCTTTCTTTTACACTTCTTTTTAGAAATAAAAAAATAAATAAAAAAATAATTAAAAAAATAAAAAAAAAACTTTTTGAAATAAGAGACAAATGTTTTGATCTATTTTTAAGAAAATTAAGATGTATCTTAGAAATTAAGAAAGCCTTAATTATGACATCTTAAACCTAGTTGAAATAATAGATCTTGTTTGAAATTATAGGCTAAGTAAGAAAAATTGAGGAGATATTTTTATCTTGAATTTTTTGCCTTAGATAATATGCACTTCACACTTACACATTTTTGGGATGGAAACAAAGACCTAAAATGCCATAAAATAAATAAATAAAAAATATTAATAAAAAAATAAAACATCACTCATTAAGCTGGATAATTATGCCTCAAGAAGCATGATTATTCACGCCTAACGGTGATCAAAGGAATAATCCCCTTTAGTTTTGTGGCCTTTTTCACTCGAGTCCTTAAACCCGAGGGATGTTTTCTCATCTGGTGCCCTAAGACCGACTGGTTTGGGAGTCATCGGTTATAGGCTCGTTACAAGGGTGAACTAGAAAGCCTAAACTAAGGGAAGAAAAAGAAAAAAAATATATAAAATATATATATATATATATATATAAAATAAATGGCTTGATGGTTGGAATTGAAATCCCAGAAATTTTCACTGAGCACGGTGTGCATACTATCTAGGTTTTATGAAGGATAAAATATTCAATCCAGTTTTGAATTCTTACCTTAATTGAAGGCAAGATCTTGCATAGAGACTAAGTTTAAGAAAGAATAATTATAGGTGGACTTATGACCTAAGATCACTTATATTTTTGCAAAAATAGTTCGTAAACTTGTTTCCTCTTTCAAAATGCATTTTCAAAACACTAACATTTGTCTTCTTTCTTTATGGATTTTGTGGGTGTAATCCGCTGAAAACCCTCAGGAGACAACACTCCTCCTCTAGGGTAACCTAGAGGTTTAACGGCTTGTTGCACACGCTCAGTGCAATCGCGTCACCTGCGAAAGTGGTGTAATAAAATTTGTAGTATAGTTTTTCTTTTCTTTTTCTTTGTTTGCTCGGGACGAGCAAAAGAATAAGTGTGGGGGTGTGATTAGTACACAAATGTGCATATTTTACCATATCATTCCCATGCATTTTTGCAAATAAAAATATGATTTTTACTCATCTTCTCTATATTTTTGAAGGTCCACACTCAAATGGAGAAAAGGCCCAAAATCTCTTTAATTAGCAATAATTAAAGAGATTAACTCAAAAAGCCCAAAAGAGCCCAAATTTGAATCCAGAATTAAGAGAGATCCGCGCAACAACTCAAGATTCTAGAAGGCCACGTGGATAACAACCTCGTAACAAACTCGTACCAGAAAGTTGTTGGCCAACGGCCACAAAACTGCCGCGCCTTGCCGCAATTCCACCGCAAATCTGGGGCCGGTTGGCGCCAGATTTTGCCAGCTGTCTCGTCTTCTGGATCCTTCTCCTGAGGCCTATAAATACTTCACTTGGACCTGCGAGCAAAGACGGAATGGAGAAGAGAGGAGAAATTAGTAGATGCTTGTAATTTTTGTAGGTTTACTCTAGGTTTTAGTTCTTTAGACCCTCTTCTTCTTCCCTAGAAATCTTTGCAAGAGAGAGATTGTAAGAGAGAGAGAGCTTGTGTAATCAAGGGGTGACAACTTGAGGAGCAAGGATTCATCCATTCTCTTCACTCTACTTGAGCAATTTCTAGTACTACTTGCTTTCTTTAATTCATGCTTTTATTTCCTTGCAATTTTACTTCATGCTTTGCTTTTCTTTTGTAATGGCTAGTGACTAATTTCCTTCTACATGACTAGCTAACACTAATCTTGCTTAACTACTAACTCATGGGTGATTGCTATATTTAATCTTGCAAGTTGTATGGTCTTCTCTTCTCCGATGGGTTTTCTTTTATTTCTTGGCAAGTATCTTGTTGTAATACTCCATATGATTCATGTGTGCCTCATTTAGAGCCTTGTCTAGAACAAGTGCCTTGATGGAACATGGAGATGGATCACCAAACATATGCTAATAGATGTACAACTTCTTCACTTTCAATTGATGTATGTTGTATCTTCTTCCTTAGCCTCCCTTGGGTGTCGCTCTTTTGATTCCATTATTGAAAGTCTACTTGTAGGCCAATGACATCTATGAAGGCTACAAGACAAGTCCAAGAATGATCCCCCGTCATCCAAGTGGGAAAGTAATTAGACCAACACCCAAGACATACATATGCCGATGAATCAACATGAGGCAAGCATCACCATCACGGAGATTAGTAAGTTAGCAAGTTAGTCATGTTAGCTAGTCATGGTTTTCTCATCTTAAATCTTTCCCAAAGTTTCTTTTCTTTAGTTTAGTCCAAAGCAAATCTCTTCCTTGATTTCTTTTCATTTTCCATTATGAACATATCCACCGATTCTTTCATTTCTTTTTCCGTGTTTTATTCATTCTTTTAAGCAAAGAAGAATCTTCGTTTTACTTTCTTCACTACGGACCGTAACGCTTCCATCGCTAGCTCTCCCTGAGAATCGACTCGGTATAGCTCTATGCTATAACGGAGATAGGGAAGGGTACATTGAACATATAAATACATTTGTGGAGTGATACAAGCACTTGAGGTTGTTTCTAAACCTTATCTCTCTTTCCATTGAATATATTTGTGTGCAAATTATACTCCACAATACGACACCTTTCCCATCTTAATCACTCCTTATCTTGGGTCAGTATCATGCACACTTGCTTAGCTTGTCGTCATCACCATGACAACAACTCCGTTATTCTGAGTATAGTTAGACTCTTCGGATGACTTTGTGTGAAATTTGAAACCTCGTATGTCAAAGCTTTTGTATATCTTGACTTTCAATTCAGGAGACCGAGATAGAGTTAACAGATCTGCATCTATTCTCATCTCTTGTGCAGCCTATTTAGTTAAACAAGGTTATTTAACAAAATTATTAGAGTTAAGATATGCAAAAATATATTGTTGATAACACTTACACGTTCTTGGAACCATCTTTGAAATTTCTTATTCTATGCATTTTGAACAAGCCATTTATAATTAGAAGCTCTCATTGAGAATCTGTCCTTAATGATTTCTCGGTGTTTTCTATAAGATATACATGACATGCCAAGATAATTCACAATTTTTTAAATTTATGAAAGCTTAAAACTTGTATAGTGTAACGTACTCAATATAAGGGAAACTTCATTACAGTTAAACAAGCAACGATTATGTGCGCTGTACATTTTAGCATACGTGAGTATCCTGTACTGAGGTTGGAAGGCGCTATATTCACCAAGATCTGAGAAATGAAAAGTTAGGGCCTTTCTTCCTCGACATCATAGTTGTTCTTGGACTCTATATTACTCTCCATATACCACGAGCAGTAACTTAGGCATTCCTCTGTGATGTAACATTCAGCTATTGAACCCTCTGGTTCATGACATGTTATTATATAGGATTTAAATTAGTTACAATGATCAATTAATGCAATCAAATCTGTCATATATATACACACCTTTCGACAAGATACATATATCAATAGTGTACATAACCACCAACCCTCACCTCTTGAGCAAAATGAACCGTCAAGTAAATCATCACCACGAAAAACGCAGGTGGAAACTTCTCCTCAAGCTTGCAGAGAATTGGACCAATGTCAGTGTGCAACCTCTCAAACTCTTTCGCCTTGTTGCTTTTGGAGCACAATTGTCGAAAAAAATCGCAAATCTCTATTATTGCATCAACCATCTGTTTTGACAACCCCACATTGTGAATGCTACTGGAAGCAACTGCTATATTAGTACATGATAGTCATGGCTCTCTAGTCTCCCAATCTTATTTAAATTAAGACAACATGGAATATTAAAAGAATAGCCACTCGAAACTTTCACGCCACCTAAAACAGCACATATCGCCTTCCTCTGGATAGAGGATATCTAACGATACTTATGCAATTTCGGAACACATAAGGGATATCGCGGACTTCTGGATGTTGATGCAATTGGTAATTTGGGAGGGCGCTTTATTTTTTTAATGTCCTCCTTTGCATTGTTATAAGTTTCATGCTTTATAGCGTCTATCCACTTAAGTAATACCTCGCCAACATTCTTCTCGATGTGCATTAAATTCAAATTATGGCGAATTAAATTATCTTTCCAATATGACAATTCAAAAATGACGCTTCTCTTCCTCCACTGTGTATCTGTCTAATTCTTGTAATTCAGCCCAAATATGACATTGAGATTAAGACATCCTATCCTGCGGATGGGGGTGGCGGAGGATCCTCTCTGAAACGTTCATGCCCCATATAACATATTTTCTTTGATTTGTCCTGCCATTCAGATATGGTGTTCTCTGCATAACTAGGACAAGCAAGAGAGCCTGATGTCTCCAACCGGCATGATAGAATAAGATGGAATCATTGATAATCCATATAAGGTTTGCACGTAGCTAAAAGTATTGTTTCATGGACGCATCCCAAGTTGATATCCCTGGACACCATAATATATTCAACTCCTCTATTAATAGCCTGCAAGTAGATGTCGATGTTGTGTTTTGGACCTATAGGACCTTTAATAAGCAGTGACATCATCATATTAGACCGCTGCATACACAATCACGGAGGTCGGTTGTAAATCTTTAAAATGACAGGCCCTATATTGTAATTGATATTCATGTTTCCAAATGGATTGAACCCGTCAGTTGCCAACCCTAACCTGACATTACGCGGCTCCAACGAGTGCTCCACACGCTTCTTGTTAAAATCTTTTCATGCATCTGAATCGGCTGGGTGCCTTATGATCCCATAGTCACGATGCTCTTCTGCATGCCACCTCATGTCCTTTGTAGTGATCCCCACCTCATAGAGCCTTTGGACCCTTGGAATCAATGAAAAATCTTAAAACTTTTTTAGATACTTTTTTCTTCGTTTTTATAATGAAGAAGCCTTACTAGGTTTCCATCTAGGTTTATTGCATACCTTGCAAGCATCCAAGTTTTCATCTTGCTTTCAGAACAACTACAATCATTTTGGCATGCATCATTCTTCTTGTCAACAAAACCCAAGCTCTAAAAATTTTCTTAGTCTCGTAGAATGAGCTTGGTATGTTTATGTCAGGGAATGCATTCTTCAGTAATTATATTGTCCCTCCAAATGTGACGCCCCTCATCTTACCCCTTGATTTGATGAGGTATAACTCTATTATGAACAAATAGTTCTTACAGCCTGAGTATAGTGGAGCATGCAATTCTTTACAAGCACATAAATTCAGACACATGTTATAAAATTCTTAGGACACTAGAATCTAGAGCTTTGATACCAACTATAATGCCCTAATAGTCCACAAGCCAGTGGCCTTCTGGGTGTGAACTCTAAGACCATTATAACATAGCACATAACTCAGGCAAATAACAATATCTAAACATGTTATCTATAATCAGCGAAAAATCGGGCATGACTGTATCAGAAATAGTAAGTAAGGGATACAATCAGTTGATATATATAATGACACATGAAGAAATATATCACAATATATATAAATAGAATATCAAATGGAAAGTACAAACATGTATATCTAACATGAGACTACAAATGTATAAACAAATGGAAATCCCACACGGGGTAATAGTCCAGTCCCACTATACAGAAGAGTCCAAATATCAAAATACAAGATCCGAGTGTCAAATACATGGATGTCTCTGTTGGCCTAAAGGCCCATCACTCCAGTTTTGATGATGATCAATGATTGCTAATAAAAGGAACAATCAAAGACTTTAAGAATTTACCGTGTAGCTTGTGGCTAACGGGTCGTGTCCACGAGGAGGAATGCGATGGAAGCTTTTCGGTGATTCGTTTAAAAACAAAGAATTATGTTCGTTTTTTAATTGAAAAGAGAATGGAAAGAAGGAGATGATTAAAAGAGAAAATGCAACTTTGGAGAAGACTTTGGAGAAGGTGAAAATAAACTTTGAAAATTGTTTGGTTTGTTTTAGTTATAAGAGAAGAAGATCCGGGCTCACTAATGTTTAACTCAACTATGTACTTATCTCAAGAAAATTTAGGTTGCATCACTTTTATTATGAATCATAAACTTTTAGCTTCTTTTAATATCCAAGTAAAACAAATAAGATCATCTCATTTAAATCTTAAGTCCTTTTATTACAAATCATTAAGAAGTGAATAGTAAACCATCAAGAGCGAAGAAACAAGCATGGAATAAAAATAGTTCAAAGAGATTTGTGTTTGAAAAGTATACGTTTAAAGTAAAGAAATCCTCATGTGCTTTCAAGAACAGCGTTTTAACTAAGGCACTTTATGCTTCAAAAAATGTTACTTGTTATGGAATCAGTCAAGAGAGAAGGGATAGAAGAGGTCCATTAGTGAGCCCAGAAAACGAATTAGCTACTCATTACGAAATGAAAACGAACAATAGAATGAAAAGCAAACTTGAACATAACGAATTCGAGTTGAGTTGATCAAGCGAGTAGAAGCTCCTTTGATTGTCACTTCAAAAGACGAATTACACACTCAATTCCACTCTTCTCTCTGGTGTTTGCACTGAACTATAAATTATAAATCAAAAATACAACTTCTTGCTATCTAACAAAGAACCTAAATCCCTAAAGAATAAATAAAAATTCTAATCCTAGTCTCCGCTGCTTTTTTCCTTGCTGAAACCAGTATTTATAGCCAAAAACCAAACGAGGAGGATCCCGAGAAGATTGGGGGAGTAAACGCTCCACCAACTGCCACAAGATAGCCACGAAAACGCGGCTTGGGCCGCGTTTTCACGGCCCTGGTGTGGCCAGATGGCCACACCCAGTTAAGTGGAATTGCTGCTTTGGTTGGTATCCCGTACCATCTTCTGGTTTTCTTGTTTCTGCTCAAAATATTGACGAAACAGCCTTTGATTGTGTGGCTTCAATCGCCCGATTCAGGGCGGATTCTTCTCAACCTCTTGATATGCCAAGATTTAGCCCTGATTTCTTCATTTTTAATTTATTCTGAATTATCAGAATTTGGTGGGCTTTTGGGCTTGTTTCTCTTTTCTTTCTTTAAGCACTTGGGCCTACATTTAGCAAAGAAAAAGAAAACTTATTAATAGGATTTATTAGCTAAAAAGCATGGTAAGGTGACAATGTAAATGCAACATATGTGACTAATCAATCAACTCATGTAGTTATAGTACTAATGATCTTGTGTTTAATTAGTCTCAGATTTATGATCAAGATCTTAGTTGGTGTTTAGCTTCAACAAAGGATTTAAAGTCAAGTTTTGGAGCTAGCACGGTTTGATTCAAGAGCCTATCCATCAAGACCACATCAAGTACTCAAGAGGAGTCTAACTCGTTGGATCAAGTTTGAACCAAGTCAAGAGGAGAAGAAGACTTCAAATGAAGACCTTCAAGATCAAGGCTTGAGTCTAGATTTATTTTTATTAATATTTTATTTTTAGATAAAATGTAAAGGATGGAATAGCTGGTGGATTGCTCAAGTATACCATACACACACACGCACTCTTGATTTAGATGAGTTTTCATAAAAGAATTTTTATTTTGGAAAAATGGTTTTGGTTAAAAAACTATAAACATTTTTAGTACCTATTGTCAAAAATATAGATATTTCATCATGTATGTGTAATGCATAATATCCATACACTCTATGCTTTAAAAGTGTTTAAAATATCTTGTTTTTGTATTTGGAGAAGCTTGGAAAAACCAATTTGGAAAAATATAGTTTTTGTTTTGAGCCAAAATTTCTAAGTTACAAAAATAGTTCAAAATGTTTGTAAAATGTCTTGATTTTACTCAAATATGTTTGTTTATCAAAGTATAATATTGAACCTATTTTTGTAGATTTTTCGTGAATTTATGGGATTTTATTTAAACTAAAAAGTCAACATTTTAATCCCTAAAATATGTCTGGTCTGGCTTCTGCCGGTCGACCGGACCGGTCGACCGAGCTAGAAGTCGGTCGACCGAGTCCGTCGACTGAGTCGGTCGACCAACGTGCACAGACGTGCACGCCAGTTTGGCTGGAGGGCCGGTCGACTGAGCCGATCGACTGCCAGAGAGCTTCTGCTCTCTGGAAAGCCCCGATCGACCGGGTCGATCGACCAGCAGAGAGCTCTGCTCTCTGTTCCAGGGTCTCGGTCAATCGGGCTGGTCGACCGCTGCCCCAACGGTCAAATTTCTGACCGTTGGCGGTTGACCGGGTCGGTCGACCGACAGCAGTCAGAGCTGCTGACTGGGCTGTAACGACTAGTTTTTGATGGCCTATTTAAAGGGCTATCTTGAGCTATTTTAAACAAGATTTTGAGAAGAGTTTTGGGGTAGTCTTGCATACCCATTTCAGTGGTTATATCTACATGTTTTTGAGCTTCATTTCTAAATCAAAAGAGTGTTTATCAAGAGTGTTTTCAAAGCGATTTTCTTGAGTTTTTCTCCACACATTCCACCCTAGTTTTCTCACACAAGTAGTTGAGCTATTCATTGCTATATCTACCTATAGGGATCTTTGTTGTGAGAGGATTTTAGGTGATCAAAGTGTTGTGATCATCAATGTTCTACTTTGTACTTTGAGGAGGCGGACTTGCGGGTTTGCGGTGTTTCGAGTTCTTGTGTGAACTCTTTGTTTGAAGTGCGGCCTCGGTGAGCTAGTGGGCTTGCGGTGTGTTCTTGCGGGAACAAGAGAGGGACTAGAGAGTCTAAGGAGTTCAAGTGTGAACTCGCTTTGTAGGTGTTGCGGCACCGAGTGATCCGGAGGGGTCGATTTTAGTGGATATCCTTCAAGTGTTGAAGGCGGCGACATAGAGCAAGTGTGCTCGAACCTCGAAACAAATATCCCGTGTTTGCGATTGCTCTCTCTATCTCTTACTTGTTTATATCTTGCATGCTTATGTTGCTTTCATCTTTATAGGCTTGATATATATTTATGCCCTTATTGATAAATGCTTGGGGATTGTTTGCTAACACTAGTATTCAACCAAGAGAACCAACGCGACACCTCAACTCTTATTTGGAGGAATCTTGAGGAGTTAGTCCAGAGACCTTCACGGGGAATCCGGCTACACTCTTGTGTTATACTTGGTATTTAGTTTAAGAAGTTTTAGTTTGCATTAAATAGTTTTTAATTCCGCATTATTGACCATTATATTAGCTCATCACCTATTCACCCCCCCTCTAGGTGATTTCAATTGGTATCAGAGCCAAGTGCTATTGATTTGGGTCTAACAACCTAGAGTTAAAGATCCTCATTTCATAGCTAATAATAATATTTGTACACACACTATGGATTTCATGTCACCTCCCACCTTTAACATTCTTAGCATCCAAACTTGGAAGGTTAAGATGTCTTTGTACCTCAAATCTCTAGGCATTCATGTTTATTTTGCCACTACTAGAGATTCTTATTGTTTAAATGGCAAAAATAATGAGGCTAATGCAAAAGCCCTACATGCTTTAAGATCTACCCTAAATGATGATTATGTATCTAAGGTTGCTAATCTTGATTTGGCTTTTGTAGTATGGAACACCATCATCTCCCTTGGCGAACAAGAACAATACTATGCGGGGAGCGACTCGGATGTTGGAAGTGAAGCTTCCAATGTATGCTACATGGTCCAAGGGGATAACCCCCTTGAGGTAAACACCGAATCCCGAGCTAGGTGAAGATGTTGATATGTCATATGATGAGCTTACACCTTTTTGTCAACAATTACTTGAAAAATATGACATGATTAAAAAGGATAACAAGAATTTGAAAAAGAAATTTGATTGCATGTTAAAAGAAAATGATTCTTTTAAAAATAAAGTTGCATGCATTGAAAAAGAAAATGAATCTTTGAAAAATGAAAATGTTTCCTTGCTTTCTTAATTGAATGATCTTTGTGAAGGAAACACTACATTGAAAAATAAAATTGTTTTGGTGGAAAAACAAAAAGAAATTGCTTTGCATGAAAACACTTCTTTGAAAAGAAAAATTGTTGAAAAAGAAAAAGAAAATGTTTCTAAAAAGAATAAGAAAAATGATTCTCATTCTCACCATGCTTTACATGCCACTATTAATCAAAATGAGATTAATCTTTTGAAAAATAAAATAGACTGTTTGAGCTCAACCTTGAGCAAATGTGCTTTTAACCATTCTAGATTGGAGTCCTTGTTTTCAAAGGAATAAAATCCACATATTCATGCACATCACCCTCATCATGCATATGCACACTTTGCATGTCATGATCACACTCATACACATATGCATCTTAGAGTGTACAAGTGTACACATTGTGGCCGCAAAGGCCATTTAGCAAAATTTTGTTATGATAAATACTTTAAATTTTGCTAATAAGAATGTTTGGGTTCCTTACAATACTAATCCTCATGGACCCAAAAGAAAATGGGTACCAAAGTCCCCATCTTGTGTATTTGATGTAGGTGCAGGCTCTCACACGACGTGAGAGATTTGGTGCCTTGACAGTGGACGCACATGGACTCGATGGACACACATTTGATGCACCGCTATCAAGGAGGTTTGGTGGGACAACCACCATGTTTTAGAGACTTAGAGCATAGTTCTTTGGTTTGGTAACTATCTCTAAACTCCTAGTTTATTTACATGCTTTCATTTGATGATTTCTAGCATGTTTATGTTTTATGTTTTTATGCTTCATGTGGTAAATACTAGTTTAGATGTAGTTTTTGTCAAAACTTGGATATATACTTGTACAAGTAGTTAGCAACAATTGATTCGTATACGTTTACACTTTGTTGTTCATTTGTACTTACTATATGCACATGTATAGCCTAGTTTTGATGATTTTCTCATTTACACTTATTTTGCCTATTTACATGTTTTACTTCATGTATATATATCTTGTATTCAAATCTAATAAATATACATGTATGTCTCTTGAGTCTCTTGCCTCATGCAAATTATATCATTAACTCTTTTTATGTTTGGAATATGTTTGCATATTGTTGGCTTTTGGATAAAAACATACATATACCTAGAAGTTTATTTTTAAATGAAAAATAAAATCTTTATGATTTTCATGATTTTTATTTGATAAAGTGAGATTCATGTTTGTTTTGAGCATAATTGATTATTTTCATGAAAATGCTATTTACATGATTATTGAACACTCACACTTCATTTGTTTTGTCAGACTTTGTTTCATGAACACTTTTATGAGCTTTATCGATTTTGAGTGTCAACTCTTGTGTATTTGGTATGATTCATGAAATACATATGATTTGATTTCATGTTTTGAAGGATTTTTAACTAGTTTTTCAAAAATTAATTTAACTAGTTATTTATTCTTTATTTGGTAGTACTTGCTTTACAAGATATTTACATGTTTAAGGCACAACATATGTTTATGGTAAGCTTATTTCAAATCTTATTTTTCAATTGATTTCTCAATTGGTATATCTTTTAAGTTTATGCATTATATTCAATTGGTATTTTTTTACAATTGGTTTTTTTATCAAAATGTATAATATATTTCAATTGGTATCTATTGAACTATTTATTTCAATTGGTATCCATATTTTTCCTTGGTATCAAAATACAAAAATGTTTTAATTTCTATTTGGTATCACAAATATTTCTCTTTCATATGGTAACTATATCTTTTGATATCTCAATTTAAGAAAAATTCAAAATTTATATTGTTTAGGCACAATTTGTATCTTAAAAATGTTTTTGATTACAATTGATATCATAAAATTTTGTTTATTACATATGGTATCGTAAAATTTGTTTTAGTATTATAAAAATTTTGACTTAAAATTGTTTTGATGTGTTATTGCCTATATGCAAGAGGAGCTTAACATCTCTTCTACATATAGATTCATGTTGAGTGTATCTTATATTGAGGAGCTTGACAACTCTTCTTTATACATGCACGTGTGTAGGGGGAGCTTCACATCTCCTCTTATGCATTGCATATGATGTGTTATGTGAGTTAGGGCTTGTCATTCCTTCTTCATGTAATGCATATATGTAGAGAAGTTAACTTAGCGTCTTCCTCTTCATAAATGTATATCGCATATATCTTTTATTAAGTGATTTGAGTTCGCCCCTTTGTTCATTTTTGTTTCTGACAAAGAGGGGGAGAACATTGTTTCGTGTTTACTTTAACCCTTGTTGATGATTGACAAAAAGGGGGAGAAGTATTTTAGTATATATGCATGTTTATGTTTAAAGATTTCTTGTTTATGCATATTGTTTTGTTTTGCAAAAAGGAGAAAAGAATTTGTTGAGTCGTATGCTTGATTGGCATGTTTATCTCCTTATATTTGCATACATGTTTGTTTATGCATGTGCTTCATTGCCATATCTTATTGCTTATTTGTTATGCATGAGTTAAGGGGGAGCTTCTTTGAAGCTTTACTTTAATCCATGCATATATAACTCCATGAGTTTTGTCATCATCAAAAAGGGGGAGATTGTTGGCCTAAAGGCCCATCACTCTAGTTTTGATGATGATTAACTCATGTAGTTATAGTACTAATGATCTTGTATTTAATTAGTCTCAGATTTATGATCAAGATCTTAGTTGGTGTTTAGCTTCAACAAAGGATTTAAAGTCAAGTTTTTAGAGCTAGCACGGTTTGATTCAAGAGCCTATGCATCAAGACCACATCAAGTACTCAAGAGTAGTCTAGCTCGTTGGATCAAGTTTGGACCAAGTCAAGAGAAGAAGAAGACTTCAAATGAAGACCTTCAAGATCAATACTTGAGTTTAGGTTTGTTTTTATAAAGATTTTATTTTTAGATAAAATGTAAAGGATAGAATAGTTGATGGATTGCTCAGGTATACCATACACACACACACACACACTTGATTTAGATGAGTTTTCATAAAAAGAATTTTTATTTTGGAAAATGGCTTTGGTTTAAAAAACTATAAACATTTTTAGTGCCTATTGTCAAAAACATAGATATTTCATCATGTATGTGTAATGGATCATATCCATACACTCTATGCTTTAAAAGTGTTTAAAATATCTTATTTTTGTATTTGGAGAAGTTTGGAAAAACTAATTTGGAAAAATATAGTTTTTGTTTTGAGCCAAAATTTCTAAGTTACAAAAATAGTTCAAAATATTTGTAACATGTCTTGATTTTACTCAAACATGTTTGTTTATCAAAGTATAATATTGAACCTATTTTTGTAGATTTTTAGTGAATTTATGGGATTTTTTTAAGCTAAAAGTCAACATTTTAATCCCTAAAATATGTCTTGTCTGGCTTCTGCCAGTCGATCGGACCAGTCGACCGAGCTAGAAGTCGGTCGACCGAGTCGGTCGACCGATGTGCATAGACGTGCACGCCAGTTTGGCTGGAGGGCCGGTCGACCGAGCACGTCGACCGCCAGAGAGCTTCTACTCTCTGGAAAGCCCCGGTCGACCGGGTCGGTCGACCGGCAGAGAGCTCTGCTCTCTGTTCCAGGGCCTCGGTCGACAGGGCGGTTGACCGCTGCCCTAATGGTCAGATTTCTGACTGATGGCGGTCGACCGGGCCTGTCGACCGACAGCAGTCAGAGCTGCTGACTGGGCTGTAACAGCTAGTTTTTAATGGGCTATTTTGAACAAGATTTTGAGAAGAGTTTTGGGATAGTCTTGCATACCCATTTCAGTGGTTATATACACATGTTTTAGAGCTTCATTTCCAAATCAAAAGAGTGTTTATCAAGAGTGTTTTCAAAGTGATTTTCTTGAGTTTTTCTCCACACATTCCATCCTAGTTTTCTCACACAAATACTTGAGCTATTCGTTGCTATATCTACCTATAGGGATCTTTATTGTGAGAGGATTTTAGGTGATCAAAGTGTTATGATCACCAAAGTTCTACTTTGTACTTTGAGGAGGCAGACTTGCGGGTTCGCGGTGTTTCGAGTTCTTGTGTGAACTCTTTTTTTGAGGTGCGGCCTCGGCGAGCTAATGGGCTTGCGATGTGTTCTTGCGGGAACAAGAGAGGGACTAGAGAGTCCAAGGAGTTAAAGTGTGAACTCGCCTTGTAGGTGTTGCGGCACCGAGTGATCCAGTGGAATCGATTTTAGTGGAAATCCTTCAAGTGTTGAAGGCGGGGACGTAGAGCAAGTGATCTCGAACCTCAAAACAAATATTCTGTGTTTGTGATTGCTCTCTCTCTCTCTCTATCTCTTACTTGTTTATATCTTGCATGCTTATGTTGCTTTAATCTTTATATGCTTGATATATATTTGTGCGCTTATTGATATATGCTTGGGGATTGTTTGCTAACACTAGTATTCAACCAAGAGAGCCAATGCGGCACCTCAACTCTTATTTAGAGGAATCTTGAGGAGTTAGTCCAGAGCCCTTCACGGGGAATCTGGCTATACTCTTGTGTTATACTTGGCGTTTAGTTTAAGAAGTTTTAGTTTGTATTAAATAGTTTTTAATTCCGCATTATTGACCATTAGATTAGCTCATCACCTATTCACCCCCCCTCTAGGTGATTTCAGTCTCAATGTAGGGATATAGAAATATATATATATGAAATGGAACAAGCTCTCGGCCTCAAATAGATAACAAATGTACTCAGCTTAAGAAGGACAAATGTATATACAATGAATACAACTACTACATCTGAATCGGAGAAGAGAATACAACATTAATGGGATCTCAAAGGGATACTCTAAACTATACAAATAGATTAGCTCTACTCTAGGAGTGAAGTCCCGAATTATACGCCTCTCCGAATGCTATTCCAATAACCTAAAAGGGGAAAATGAAATCAACACTCCAGCCAAGTCAAACTCAAAGATTACCACCAACCATAAGTCCAGAGCCGGCTCTAGAAGGTTAAGGAGACAAATCAGGAAGGCAAAGCTAATAATTATAACTATCAAGATCATAATCTATAAAAAAGAAAACCAAAATAAGGTAAATAATGAAAAGAAAACGTTTGTGCACCTCCGTGCACTTCTGTGCATATCATACATGCATGATCAAATCTGAATATCAAGTGTAAACCTAGCACAATGAATTATGCAACATACTGGAAAGTCTCTACAGTTCATACAACACTTAAATTGATGAATACAAGTGGGGAATGACGCCTCAAATCTCATGGGTTTCCTAACCCGAGTCTGGCTCAATCTCACAGTCACCAATGAAGTTAGCAGGTTTAGTATACATACAAATCAGTCATCGGTCTATTGACTTAATCCAATCAATCACATGCCTAGAACTCAGATCAACTCTCATGTCTAAAACATGGTGAAACTATGGTTTCACCTACTCAATCGAGTCAGGTCTACAACATTAAACAAGTATAGGGCTATTAGCTCAAATCAATTAGTTTGGGTCGTTGTCCAGTCTAGATCACATCTATGATACGTGTCTAGTACATGATCACCCATCACGAGTCTTGTATAAGGACGTACTATACATATCCAGATTTAGCTAGGCAATACCTATCTAGTGAACAAGTAAATCGATCATGTGTCTAAAACACATTTCACCCAATTCACAAGTCTAAAGTACGAACTAACCGTCAAATCCATCGTGTATACAATACATAGATCAGCACTCATGTTTGATACGCGAGTCAAACTACAAGTTCTAAATCAATGCCGAAACCCTAACACACGGATCAACACTAAGTTACCATGGTCTGATACTCAGGTGGATTCACATAAACTAATCTCCAAGTTAAATAATATGGCTCACCGCCAATCTAGGTTATTATGGTCTGAGATTCTATATTTCTAATCAACTCTAAGTATCCATTAATCAGTCAAAATATCCTCGAATAATCATCAAGTCTGGTGTCTAACAAGACACGCATTAAGCTGCTATGGTCTAGGGATACACACTCCTTGATAACTATCATAAAGTGTATCCAAATAACTACAATAGGAGCACCACGCCCAATCCGAACCAAACAAATCACGAACAGTGATCTATGACTACTAAATGAGATAATAAATCAGCACAATAAAACATGAGGATAAAGCATATCTGTGCATGCGACATGACACGTGACGAATCGACATGATACCGCAATCATATTCAACACTAGAAACCATGCCCTCAGAGACTATATAATTAATACAAGAAAATAAATGTCAAAAGGTGAATCCAACCGTACTCCTCTTCTTCTAAGTGCTGGTCACATCTAAATGCATCAAAGCTCTATCAGTAAATCTATCTGTACTCTCCTTTCTCTACGTGATGGTTACCTCTAATCATCCCTTCCTCTGAGTGATGGTCATAACTCTGCCACATCACCCAATGCAATGATGCAGAATGTAAATGATGCAATGATTTAAATGAAATAATACATGCTTATATTCGCATCACACATATGTGCTACAGTACATTCAAACCCATGTGTCTCATACACGTATAACAATAATCAATGCATCATATATATGGACTCATGCTTGCCCAAGGCTTAATGACCTAATGCGACAACGGACTGAGTTCGATCCCAAGGTTCATACGTTCAACGCCTCCGAAAAACGGTAGAAAGTATTAGGTTTTCACTTATTTTCTCCAACTCAAGTAAGTTTTCTTTCTTCTTTTTTATTTCTTTTTTTTTTGTAGATTAAATCCATATCTCTCCATATTCTTTTCTTCGATCCATTGTAAATACCACAACTCATTGTAAATACCATCGTGACTAACAAAATAACTAAAAAAGATAAATTTTTAGAGTATAACTTGCTTAACGCTTCTATCGCAGTCCCTCCTTGAGGATCACGACCCGCATAGCCCTGCTACCGCGGATTAGAACTGATTCCTCGCACGATCTATTCTTAAATCTAATATTCATTATTTTCTGTGCAGGAAAAATCAGTCAACAGCAATCTTTGGGTAGCTTAGTGGCCAAGTCCTTGACTAAACCCTATGTAGCACCCGATAGTGATGAGAGCACTTGGACCGACTTCAACTTTAGAGAATATGAGGCTAACTCCAAAGCCCAAAACTCCCTATTAACCGCCTTGAATGAGGATGACCTTACACGGGTAATTCATTGCCAATCCGCCTATGAGATTTGGCAACACTTATTGGTCACACATGAAGGGACTTCACAAGTCAAGAGAGCTAAGATAGATCTCTTGAGGTCTCAATATGAATCATTTAAAATGCTTGATGATGAATCCATTGATTGTATGATTACTCGTTTCACTAAAATTACAAATGGTCTTTCTTCATTAGGTGACGTCATCTCCAACGATCAAAAGGTGCGCGAAGTGATACGGGCTCTTCCTTCTTCATGGGAGATCAAGGCCACCACCTTAAAGGAGTTGAACGACAAGGACGAGATGGACATCATTAGTCTCATTGGGAACCTAAAGACCCATGAGATGGAGAAGAAGGCAAGAGAAGAAGCCACTACTTCAAAGAAGAAATCCATAGCCTTCAAGACTTCATCCACCAATGATGACGATGATGAAGATGAAGAAGAAGATGAGGAGCTAACTCTACTTGTGCGGAATGTCAAGAGGTTGTACCGAAAGAACAAGTTCAACTTCCGGAGAAGATTCGAGGGCAAAAAGGAGCGGAAGATCATTTGCTATAATTGCCGCAAACCCGGACATATCATGGCGGATTGTCCGGAGTTCAAGAAGAAGATGACTTCCTCCTTCAAGCCAAAGAAACCGGAGGAGAAGAAAGCCTACAAAGCAACATGGGATTCAGAAAGCGAGTCCGAAGAGGAGGTGGATCAAGCTAATATGTGTTTCATGGCAAACACACCTAAGGTAACCCCTCAATCCCTTGATGATGAAGATGATGAACTAAGTAAGGAAGTTCTAGTTCATGCCTTTGTAGAACTTTCTGAAACTTATGATAATAAGAAACTTGAATGCTTAAAATTACAAAAGGAAGTTGCTTTTCTTAAGAATCAACCTGCCATTGTTTCTAAAGAAAAAGATGATGTTTCTTCTAATTTCATTTCCATGCAAAAAGAATTTTGTGCCTACAAGAGTATTTGTATAGAAGACTAGGACATGCATCTTTTGACCATATTTCTAGGATTAATTCAAAGGAATTGGTGAAGGGTATACCTTGCTTGGATTTTGAGAAAGACCGCATTTGTAGTGCGTGCCAACTTGGGAAACAAACCAAGTCTTCCTTTAAACCAATCACGGATATCATGTCAACTAGGCCTTTAGAATTAATTCATATGGATCTTTTTGGACCAACTAAAACTAAGAGTTTAAATGGAAGTAGATTTGCATTTGTTTTAGTTGATGATTTCTCCCGTTTTACTTGGGTTTTCTTTTTACAAAATAAAGATCAAACTTTTTCTCATTTTAAGATTTTTCGAAAAAGAGTTGAAAAAGAAAAGGGTTTTCCGATTTTAAGAATAAGGAGTGATAGAGGTGGTGAGTTTGTTAACCAACTCTTCATGACTTATTGTGATGAAAAGGGAATTAAGCATGAAATGTCTTGTCCTAGAACTCCACAACAAAATGGAGTTGTAGAAAGGAAAAATAGAACACTTCAAGAGATGGCTAGGACAATGATAAGTGAATATGACCTCCCTCAATATTTATGGGCCGAGGCCGTAAACACCGCATGCTATATATCGAATCGTATTTATTTATGCAAAAATTCTTCAAAAACTTCTTTTGAAATATATCATTCTAGAAAACCAAATGTTGCATATTTTAAAGTTTTTAGATGCAAGTGTTTTGTTTGAATACTAAGGATAATTTGGGTAAATTTGATGCTAAGGCTTATGAGGCTATCTTTGTTGGATATTCCTCTACTAGCAAAGCATATAGAGTTTTCATTAGATCTTCTCAAACCATTGAAGAATCCATGCATGTTAAGTTTGAAGAATCTAATGTGTTTGTTGAGAATGTTGTAGAGTTTGAACCATTAGGTGAAGACATGGAGAGACTATCCTTGAAGGACTCACCCGCTCAAGAAGAAAAGCTAGATCCTATTGGTGAAGTTCAAGAGGATAAGGAGGAAAGCACTCAACCGCTTCCTAAAGCTTGGAGATACGCTACAAATCATCCTAAGGAGCTCATCTTGGGTGATGCATCTAAAGGAGTCACTACGCGCTCCAAACTCCATGACCTATGTGGTAACTTTGCTTTCATTTCTCATTTTGAACCCAAAGGCATTCTCGAAGCCGAGACGGACCCATATTGGTTGCTTGCCATGCAAGAGGAACTCAATCAATTTGAGCACAACCAAGTTTGGCACCTTGTTCCTAAGCCCCACGATAGACCAATAATTGGTACTAAGTGGATCTTTAGAAACAAGATGGATGAGTCCGGAAATGTCATTAGGAATAAAGCTAGGTTAGTGGCCCAAGGTTACACTCAAGTTGAGGGAATTGACTTTGAGGAGACCTTTGCACCCGTAGCACGGCTTGAAGCCATACGGATGACACTAGCTTTTGCATGTTTTAAAAAATTTTAAACTTTTTCAAATGGATGTAAAAAGTGCATTTTTAAATGGTTTTATTAATGAAGAAGTTTATATTCTCAACCTCCCGGTTTTGTTGATCATGTTCATCCCGATTTTGTTTTTAAACTTGATAAAGCTTTGTATGGATTGAAACAAGCTCCAAGAGCTTGGTATGAAAGGCTTTCTAGTTTTCTCATTTCAAATGATTTTGTTAAAGGCAAAGTAGACACAGCTCTTTTTACTAAGCATGTTGATAATGATATTTTAATTGTGCAAATTTATGTTGATGATATAATTTTTGGATCTACTAATGAGCTTTTATGCAAGGATTTTGAGAAAGTCATGCAACTTGAATTTGAAATGTCTTCAATGGGTGAGCTCAATTTCTTCCTTGGACTCTAAATCAAGCAATTGCAAGATGGAACCTTCATTAACCAAGCCAAGTACGCAAAGGAGCTAGTAAAGAAGTTTGGGCTTGAAGGATCAAAGGCTTGCAACACTCCAATGGCAACTACAACCAAGCTTGATAAGGACGAACAAGGTAAAAATGTTGATATTAAATTATATAGAAGCATGATAGGAAGTCTTTTATATTTGACGGCAAGTAGGCCGGATATCATGTTTAGTGTGTGTCTTTGTGTTAGATTTCAATCGTGTCCTAAAGAGTCTCATCTTATTGCGGTAAAACGCATTATTCGTTATATTAAGGGCACTATTGGAATGGGTCTTTGATATCCGAAAACTAGAGATTTTTCAATGACTAGCTATTCGGATGCCGACTATGCGGGTTGTAGAGTAGATAAAAAGAGTACTAGTGGGACATGTCAATTTCTTGGTAATTGTCTTGTTTCATGGTCCTCTAGGAAACAAATTCCGTAGCTCTCTCAACCGCCGAGGCGGAGTATGTTGCCGCGGGGGCTTGTTGTGCACAAGTCCTTTGGATGAAACATACTCTCCTTGATTTTGATTTGCACTTTGATCATATAAAAATATTTTGTGATAATACTAGTACTATACACATGACCAAAAATGCAAATCAACATAGTAAGACCAAGCACATTGAGATTAGATATCACTTTCTTAGAGATCATTTTGAGAAAGGTGATATAGATATTGATTATGTTTCCACAAATTTACAACTAGCCGATATTTTCACTAAACCCTTGATTTTGCTAGATTTTCGTTTATTTGTGGAGAACTTAATGTTGTATTATTGAATAGACATGTTTTTCATAACCCTTTTTGATGTATGACAAAAAGGGGGAGAATAAGTTTACATGACAAAAATAAGTTCATTTGGTCTTGGTTCCATATGAACTTATATGCTTTAAATTTTAAAGATTTGTTTTATGAGTTTTATGTTTATGTATGTATGAGTTTTTGAATTCTTGTGTTTTAGTTTTGTGTTTTTGGTATTTTTGGTATCAAGAGCAATTTTTGTGTTTTATATTAGTTTCAATAATTGGTGCATCATTTCAATTATTGGTATCTAGAGCATATTCTTGTGTTTTATGTATAGCATAATTTGAGGGGGAGTTTTCTCCTCCCTACATTTTTGTCAATAGCCTATTTGTTTGTCATCATCAAAAAGGGGGAGATTGTTGGCCCAAGAGGTTACACTCTCCAATTGTTTTGTGTTTTGATGATGACAAACCAAATATGAGCTATTTGGTACTAACAAGTTTGTTAAGATAAGTTTAAGGTTTGTACCATGTTTAGAGACCATTCGCTTAGCTATTGCAAGAACTTCTAAGTTCCACAAAGTAAGGAAGGCAAATTGCACATCAAGGAAGGATCATAGAAGAGAAGGCACTAGCAAGGCATTGGATGGCTCAAAGATTTGAAGATAGCTCAAGAAGTCTTCATGTAATTTATTTTTCAGTTTATAGTATGTTAAAGAATAGTGGATAGGTTTGAAGCTCTATCACACACGTTTTTGCGCACATGCTTATTCCAAAATAATTTATTATAAATTATACAAAAATATTTTGCATACAAGTTTTTGCCTACAGATATATATTTATATTTTATACTATTCCCTGTTCAAAAGTATTTTTGTTAAAATCAAAATCCTCTTTGTTTTCTTTTCTAAAATCAATTTTTGACCTGATCCGGTCGACCGGGGCAGTCGACCGAGTCTGTGTCAGTCTGGTCCGGTCGACCGGACCAGTCGACCGAAGTTCTGGCAGATGCACGTATCCATGTGCATGTCTGTCGGTCGACCGGGGCGGTCGACCGGACTATTGTTTTTGCTCACAGGTTTTATCGGTCGACCGGGTCGGTCGACCGCTAGCCTATAACGGTCGAATTTTTGTACTACCGGTCGACCGGCCCAGTCGACCGATCTGACCGTTTGAACAGTAACGGGCAGATTTTTAAGAGCTGTTATTTTTGTCTTTTGTGTTTAAAAATTCGTTTAAAGATATATTTTGATCTAATTACCTCCTAAACATCAGTAATTATGTTTTATCCCTAAACCCTAGCCCTCTCCTATAAATAGGGGTGTTTGGGGAGAAATTGGTTAACAACAATTATTGCTAGAAAATTCAAAAGTTTAAGGCTTTCAAAAGAGACTTGTTTCTTGGTTTTTGTGCTGAATTTCTCACTGATTTTCTGAAGGGTTTTTCAAATACTCTCTGATTTGATTCTCTTTCTCCTTACACACAAGAGCTTCATTCCTACTCAATATTCTCTAAGGACCTTTGTAAGGGAAGAGATATTTGAAAGAGAGAGTTTGTGGTCTTTTGACTACCAAGGAAATTACTTGTTCTTGAGATTGTAGGAGTTGGGTACTCCATTGTATTTGAGATCTTTGTGATAGTGAAAGTGGTCGGAATCCTTCTGGGGAAGGCGGGGAGTAGAGCTGGGTGCTCGAACCTCGATAACATATCCTTGTGTTTGCGATTGGTTTACATTCTTGCAATTCTTACTCTACTTTGCTTGCACTTTTTACTTGCTCATCTTACTTACTTGCTTGCATTCATCTTGTGATTCTGATTGTGATTGTTGTAGCTTTAAATTTTTAAATTGCCCTTTGATTAGCATTATCACCTATTCACCCCCCCTCTAGGTGATTTTCAATACATACATGCTTACACTTCCTATACAAACTTATTTTGACTATCTTATTCATGTATTGAAAAATCATGTTTGATAAAAATACAAGTGTTGGTTTTGATAAAATTTGCAAGACTCAAAAATGAATTGATATGATTGATATATGTCTTGAAATTTTTATCACTTGTTTGTGTTTTAATATAAAATGTTAAAACAAGTTTTGTGGATTTATGGAAGACTTAAAAAGATTTTCTAAAATATTTTTAAACTGTTTTCTGACCCAGATTTCTGTTCCAGGCTTCAACCAGTCGACTAGTCAACTGGCATAGTCGACTTGGGATGAAGTCGGTCGACCGGGCCGGTCGACCGACGTGCACAGATCTGTGCACGTTTAGCAGACTTGGGACGGTCGACGGTCGACTCGTCAGGGTCGGGTCTGAGAGCAGAGCTCTCTGTTTGTTTGGGTCGACCGGGACGGTCGACCGGAGGCTCCAACGGTTGGATTTTAGACCGTTGTCGCCTGTCAGGCTGCCAGCTCAGCCTAACGGCTAGTTTTCTGATGGGGCTATAAATACCCCATCTCTTGGGCTGTTTTGAAAAGAGTTTCAAGAAGAAAATTTCAGAGTTTCTCTAGTGTTTAAACAAGTTTTCAAAATAGTTTTTGTGCTAAAAAGATTTCATCTTTCTTGTTTTGGGTTTTTGGAAAATCAAAGAGAACTAGGTTTTTGGGATATTGTATTGGTTTTTATTTTCTATCATTTACAAGACATTTCCCAAGTAGTTTTTCTTTGTTACTTGTTTTCAAAAACACCTTGATTCCACACTTGAGCTATCTTCTATCCTAATCTATTTAGGATCTTTGTTTTTGTGGAAAAGAGAGAAAAAGAGAAGTGTTTGAGGTTAAGCCTCTAAGTTGTAAACCCTCCTTTTATTTGTGTATCCCTCTTTGGTAGAGGTTGATCGGAGTGGTGTTTGGATCTCTTCGGTAGAGGTGATTGTGTTTGAGTTGTATTGGCTACGGGCCTTATCCCTCTTCGGTAGAGGTGGATTGTGGTTGTATTGCTCAGTGGCATTGAGAGAGGAGTTCGGTACTCCTATAGTGGATTGGAAATCCTACACGATGGTGTAGGCGGGGATGTAGAGCTAGGGGCTCGAACCTCAAACATATCCTTGTGTTTGCGTTTGATCCAATATCTCTCAATTCTCCTTTTTTTTTATTTGTGCAAAGCATCATTCTTTATTCATATCATACATTGCTTGCATTGTGCCTTGCATATTTCACATTGTTATATCTTGTATATGCTTGGTTGTTTGTGTGTGCCTCACTTGTACTTAATCAACAGGAGCTTCACATAGCACCTCAACCCATTAAAGGGGAATCAAGAGGAGTTAGTCCAGAGCCCTTCACGGGGAATTCGGCTACACTTGTTGATTGTATTAAGTGTGTTGCAATAATTTGCATTAGCTTCCGCATTTAGCGCATTTAGTTCACTAGATTAGCACTTACACTATTCACCCCCCCTCTAGGTGTTTTTTTCAAGGCAGATACGAACAGAAGGTTGTTAGAGTTCAGGTAGGTAAGCATGTGTTCTTGAGAATATCTCCGATAAAGGGAGTAATTATATTTCGTGTACGTGAAAGTTGAGTCTGAGGTATATCGGCCCGCTCGAGATTCTGAAACGAGTAGGAGATGTAGCTTATAGGTTGGCATTACGCCCTAACTGGAAGGAGTTCACAATGTGTTTCACGTGTCTCAACTTAGAATATATGTCAGGGATGAGATCCACATATTGGATCACTCAGAGTTAGAATTGTAGCCAGACTTGTCGTATACCGGGTAGCCGATGGCATATTGTTAGAAGTGTCAAGATTCTAAAGAATATGGCTATTCCGTTGATACTGGTGTCATGGAACAGGCATGGTCTCGTGGAAGCAACTTGAGAACGGGAAGATGTTATCCGTGAATGTTATCCCCACTATTTGTGTCATCAATTGGTAATTTCCACAGTATCCGCACCCAGTCCAGTTATTATTAACCCTAATCTTTTTCTTGTTCATCACCCCCTTATCGAAGTTTCAAGGATGAAATTTTCGTAAGTGGGTAGATTGTAACACCCTTTTCTCAGAATACATACCCAGATACCTGTCCCAATTTTTCGCTTGTATTGTTTTATTTTCCCGCATTTTTATCTGGGTTCCAGAGCTCGGCTCGATAATTTTTCCCTTCTTTTTTCTTTTCATTCTCTTTTTCTCCTTTTTTTTTTTTTCCTTTTCATTATATTTCTCCTTTTCTTTTTTCTTACTTTTTTCCTTTCTTTTCTTTTTTTTTTTCCTTTTTCCTTCCTTTTCCTTTTTCCTTTTTCTTTTCTTTCTTTTCTTTTTCTTCTACAACCTTCTCCTCCCTTCTACTCTCTTCTCCTCTCTTCTATTTTCTCTTCTCTCCTTCTTACTCAGTCCTCTCCCTCCCTCCCTTCGACCCTCTCTCTCATCTTCTCTCTTCTGCACTCTTTCTTTCTCTCTCTCCTCTCCCGCTCTCCCCTAGCCGGCGACCTCCCCCTTCTTGTCAGCCTCTACCTCCCAAACCACCACTGGCATCTTCCTTCCCCTCTCCTCTTCCATGGTCTAACTCCACCACCATCACCACACCCCACGTCCTCTATCACTTCACCTCCATCATTTCTCCTCCATCTCCTCCTCCTTCCACTCCACTACCTCCACCTCCAACATCTTCACCATCAACACCACCAACTCCATTACATGTCCCACCACTACATCACCACCATCTGCACCCCCGGCCACCGCCCTTGCCACCTCACCCTACCCCTCCCTGTTTGGCCATGCCCCCTCTCCCTAGGTCGTGCCATCCCACCCACCCCCTCGGCCGCACGCCACCAAGGCCAGCCCCATTCTCTCTCCTCTCTTTTTCTCTCTCTCTCACCTTATCCCTCTCTCCTTGCACTTCGCGCGTTAACTCCTTTGGAGTTCCTATCGTGTCTCTTGCATTTTAGGCGAGTGCTCGTTATTTGTGTGTGTGTGTACTACACTTTTTACGATTGGATATTATTTGATTGGTCGACCTTGTAGTCGTTAGCCTTCGGGTTTTTTTCTCCAGCCTTCGGGCCTCACTTTCGCTTTCGGACCTAACCTCCGGGCTTTACTAGCTCCTCCAGGTAGGCAAGTTTAGCGCTCAGTGCTTTATCGCTAAATTCACTTGAGTATAGCTTCGCGGCATGTGTTTAGCAAGGCATTCATATGCTTGCTTTGCCACTTGTGTTTAGCTTCGTCGCGAGCATGGGTTCATCACGTGCGATTAGCTAAGCATTGATACGCTAGCTAAGCATGAGCTCTAACACCGCTACGAGCGTGACTTCACCTTGTGCGTTAGCAAGGTGTACATACGCTTGCTTCACCTTGAGCGTTAGCCTCGCCAAGCGTGTTAGCATTAGGCTTCGCCAGGAGCCTCGCTCTGTCTTGCGATGAGCGTATGCTGACACGGCCTAACTTCGCTCATCTTAACTAGCCCTGCCTGGATATTTAATGACTTAATTAATTAATATAATATAATAATCTGGCTGCATTCACCGTATTTAATGTTGATTTTATTACACTATTTATTTTGATTATTGTATGCTTGTGTGACTTATGCTCATGAAATATTTCTCGATACACGTGTGATTGCCTGTGCAGGCCACTTTTTTTTCATTTTACACACTCGTTGGGTTATTTTCTAACAACCTTGGATCTGCTTGTCCAGATCTTGAAGCTTGAACAAAGTGGATCCTTCCGCTAAGGATCAAGCATTTCTTGTGAGCAAGCGGATCAGTCGTAACTCCTTCCCTTCCAGCCTTCCCCTGACCGGCACGAGGGATTTTCTTTGACTCGTGAGCATCTTTTGTATTGTCCATACTTTGTAAATCATAGTTTTGCGCCTCCAGGTGATGTAATATTTCTATAATATTATGTCACACTCTATGATAACTTTGTAATTATACTTTTCTATTGGATTGTATAATGCCACGTACTTCTGTACTCTAACTCTTATACTGTACTGATGCTTAGCATACATATATGAAGGTATATCCGTCCTACGTATCGCAATAGTGTCTTCGTATCCGCCGGGGCGAGGATTTACATGGTCATGAAGGTAGGTTCCACTGGCGAGAGGCGGCGGGCGCAGGTGTGAAGAGGGAAGGCAGAGGTTGGTGGTAAGGGTTGTAGGCACGAGAAGAATGGCGAGGGCAGTTGCAGGCGAGGAGGAGATAGGAGGCAGGACGAGAGCGAATGTGGGAAAGGCGCGGTTGTCGTGGGGCGAGAGAAGCGGGAGGTGGCACCTTGTAGGGAGGAGAGAGGAGAGGAGGAAAGAAGGGCGTGGGTTTTTTAGGTTTAAGGTTAGGGTTTGGGTGTTTGAAAGAAGGAAAGAGGACATGTGGTTATGGGCTAAGGGAGAAGATGAACAATGTCCCGTGGAAAATTTGAGGAAAATTTTTGGAATATTTTGAACAGTATTTTCTTTCTGATGTATAACTTGAAAGGAGAATTAAAGAAACAGATCTAGGGTTTTTTTTTGGGGAGAGAAAGAAGATGGTTTGTGGTCGATGGTGTTGGAATAAGGCTAGTTAGGAGTTCACTCTTCTAACAAGAGCTAGTTTGGGGTTCACCCTCTTAGACTAGGGTTTCTTTTGGTTTCACACTACTGAAGAAAAATTTGAAGAGAGAAGAAATCACTCAAAATTTTTAGTAAAATAATCCACATTCCTCATTCTTAATTAGCAAAGGATCTTTTAAATAGGCTGTACAAATCATAGAAAAGAGTTTTCAACCAATATGAAAGTAAAACTACTAAACAAAAAAAAGAAATCTGACAAATCGTTGTGGGATTAAAAACTACTAAACCAAATAAATCCTAGCGAACTCAAATAAATAAAGAAGGCACATTAAACTCAATCCTAATGGATCCAAATGGATGTGATGCGTCTCCTCCAACGATGTTATACGTGCCAAGAGTGTGACTAGACGCATCAGAAATACTCATTTGAGCATCCATACAAATTAGATTTTCCTATTTACTTTTGATAAACTGCTTGAATACTCAAATGAGGAGATTGACTACTCTCCTTTTAATATGATTTAGAAACCCAATTTACCTACTTCAAAGCCTTGGGATCTGCTTAGCAATGCGTGCACACAGTTGTATGCAACAGAGATCACATTTGATGAGACGGATCTAACGGAGACATTTGTTAACCCACTAAAAACTAATAAGATATTGAACATTAGAATGCTTTCCTAAAAGAAACCACACAGTGTTTTTACTGTCTTCAGCTTCTTCTCCCTCCTCAGCTTGTGTTTGTCAGTCATTATCTTCTCTTCTCTTGTAGATTCTTGTTCCTCTTCCTCACTGCAAGGCCAGCTAGGAACCCTCCATGTTGGCTGCCCTTTCATTTTGATTGGGATGGAAGACATTAAAAAAATGGTTAGTATAACTTTGTTATCGTAATTTCACAAAAATAATTGCTTTTTTAGTATAACTTCTTAAGAAATAGATCTTACAGACACATAATATTTTCTCTTGATTAGCCCATTAAATTAATCGATATTGTATTAGAAATACTAATTTAGTTGTAGTACACTCACTTAATTTGAGTGCATTGTGAGTTATCTAGGTTTATAGTTAGGGCTATTTTTCAACAAAAAAAATTCCCTCTAAAATAATTTAAAGATCAATCTCCCTCTAAATTAATTTAAAAACCTACTCTTGACATGCCACGTCGGCAGTGTGGCACTCGTGCACGTCGGGGTCAGGTTTTAGTTCGTCCGGAGTTAGCAATCTCAGACATCTTTGTATTTATTTGTCCGTGGTTGGCAACCACGAACAAACAAATTCTTTTTTTTTTTAAGTTTGTTTTTTTTGGAGTTGCCAACCCGGACAAGGCCAATTATTTTTTTAAATTTTGATTTGTCCGGGTTGCCAACCCAGACAAAATAAAACATAATTTTTTTCTCTCCCCTCTCATTCTCTCCTCTCTCTTCTCTCTCTCTCTATCTCTCCTCCTCTAAAGCACCCCTCGGCGGTGGCGACGTTCCCGATGCGGGTCACATCACCGCGGCCCTCATCGTCATCGCAATCTAGCAGCAACAGCCTAACGGCAGCAAAAACAACGCCGCCGGTATCGTTGTAACCGGCGTCATCATGCTGTCGTCGGTGGGTGTGTTAGAGGAGGAGAAAGGGAGATGGGAGAGAAAATTAAAAAAAAACTAAGTTTTATTTGTCGGGAAACCTGAGACAAAACAAATTTTTAAAAAAAATTGCCGTTGTTCGAGGTTACTGCCCCGAATAAAGTAAATTCAGAAAAAATAATATTGCTTTGTCTGGGGTTACCAACCTGGACAAAGTAATACACAGCCAAAATTTTTTTGGCTCATTTTGGTTCCTAAAAGCGGACGAACTAAAAAATGACCCCGACGTGCGTGGGTGCCCATGCTGGAAGGGCGAAGCACCTCGCCACTGACGCACGCTGACGTGACATGCCGATGTCAATTTTTGAAATTAATTTGAGGGAGGCAATTTTTCGAATTATTTCTTATTTGAGATTTTTTTTTTTTTTGCAAAATAGCCCTTATATTTTTTTTCCCCACTCAAATGCATTCACTTTAAGTTCATTAGTTTAACTTTGTCTTCTACTTTGAGCAAAATCATATCTTGATATTCCTGTTCCCATGGATAAGAAGAAAGAGATTCAACAAATATTCATCTTGTCAGATTAAGAACAAAGAGTTAACTGTAAATTTTGCGAATTTCTTACTCCACATTGGAGAGAAAAATAAGTCTTAGTGTATAGTTCTCTTTCAGTGTGGTGGAAAAGATATTTTGTTTTTAAATAATGAGTTTTTTCTTAGAAAACTGACATAAAATTGCTCCTCGCGAGGCAATGGACTGAGCTCTGGAGCAAATATTTTTAAAAAGCTTATTTTTTTCAATTCTTTCTAAAAAATTCAAAGAGTTGTATTATTGTGCTTTCAAAATTTTTGATTGCGAAATTCTTTTTCTTTCTACTCTTCTTTCTTGATCATTTTCAAAAACACTCAAAAATTTTAGATCTAAAGAAATATTTGGAAAAGCTTATTTTTTTTCAATTCTTTTCAAATATTTAAAGCATGATATTCTTGTGCTTTAAATATTTTTTTTTTTTGATTGAGAAATTGTTTCATACTTTTTATACTCCTCTCTCATCATTTACAAAAGCTCAAAGATTCTAAATCCAACGCTTGTATTCATTCATTTATTTTAGATTTGTAGTGTCAAGTTAATTTTATCTTAGTTCTTTCTTACTAGTAAAGCCTCAAGTAATACTTTTTTTTTTGATATTTGTGCATAATTGATTCTCATCTTGTTTAGAAAATACACTTATTGATTGCTTCTTGTGGTGACATTTCAATCTCTTATATAGTTTAAAATACTGGTAGGCTAAGTGTTTTTAATTGAATTTTGACATTATTGGCTCAGTCAACAGTGAAGAGCTTTTCCCTTTAGTCATAATATAGGTTTAGTCAAAGTCCTCATCAATTGATGGTTTACCGCCAGTAAACAGCAAACGAGTTGGTCACTGGGAGTATCTTTCACATTAGAGATGCTAAATTCCACTAA
>JAVJIF010019333.1:0-86587 GCA_038442645.1 Agave tequilana | reverse complement strand
GTAGACAAGTCGACTAATCAAGTTCTGTCAGCCAGAAATCAGAGGTTCATCATTCCTATTCCTTGTTGCTAACATGTGGATTCGAGCCTCTCTCTCACACAATCAACATACACAACCATTACTCTATTCTATATACATGTACACATGAAATCATGATCAAATCAATGCATATAATACGAGTAATTAAAAGGAGGAGGAGAATACACTCACTTTAGGTGTCGTTCGCTGCTGTGCGCGTCAAGGGCCGAGTCGCTGCCACGGTCCGCTGTGGTGTCGTTCCTCGCTATCCGACTGCATGGGAGGGTGGCCAAGATGCTGGAGAAGGCCACCGTGCTGGTCTCCGACGACGGCTTGGCGTGGATCAGAGAATGGCCTGCTCGCTCGCTGGGAACTTGCTGGAGTTGCTGCTGCAGTTCCGGCGGATCTGCTGGTGCTTCGTGCTGGTGCTGCGCCTGCTGTGACTGGAGCTGGGGCTGTTGCTATCGAGGGTCTGCGGCATGGAGTTGTGGTTGTCCTGGACCGAAGTGGAGAGGGGGATGCTGCTGATCTGCTGCGGCGTGGCAAGGTGCACGCCGCCGGTGGGGTCTAAACAGGGCTCTCGCGCAGGGAGAGGGGCTGCCAGCCTGGTCTGCTGGATCCGCTGGTCTGCGCCTGCTGTTGCGCCACCAAAGCCGAGGAGGGGTTGGGGCGGCCTGCTGGATGAGGGTGCGGCCAACAAAGAAGGGCTGGGTTTGGATCTGCTGCTGGTGAAGTGTTGCCGTGGAAGGGAATCTGGATGGAAGGAGATGGTTGACCAGGTGGGGGAAGCTCTGGTCTGCAAGATGATGGAGGGCGGCCTGGATGCGCGCGCACGAAGGGGAGGGGCGGCTGTGAAGGGGAGATTGGGATTAATTAGTTTTAGGTCTAGGATTTGGTGGAGATTTAGGGGTTTAGTTAGGATTAGTGATTTGGTTGTTGGGATTTGTAGGATATGGATTTGATTAGATAATGGGTTTAATGGGTAGAATCCCAATGGTTGGGAGTATAATCAATGGGTTTGGGTTTGTGACAACAGTTGCGGGTTAGGCTCCAAATGGTAAATGGGTAAAGGGTAATGGGATATATAATGGGTACAGTCAAGATAATGGGTAAAGGAATAGGAGGCTAATCAAAGAAACACAATAACAATAATGATTAGTACTAGTATTATTACTAATATCAAAATAATAATTAATACTAATACTAATAACATTAGCAATACTTAATTACAATAATAATAGAAACACTAATCAATATTAATAACTATTACTAAAATATGTAGTGACAATAATAATAAATCACTAGTAACATAAAATAAATACTTTGAAAGATAATAATACAGTAGTTTTAGATTAGGGATATTACACATTACTAGCATTACTTTATGAAGAGAGCTCTGCCTCTGTCATATACCCAAAGAAACCCTATGAATCAGTTTCCTTATTGGACTGATTTGCAATTCAGCAAATTTTTTGAAATAGCCTGAACTCGTCTGTCGGTCGACCGGTCGGTCGACCGACCCAGGTACTGATCGACCGTGCTGGTCGACCGTGCCTAACCGAGAGTTAGGTATTTTCAGTCAGTCGATCAGGTGGTCGACCGCTCTCCTTCTACGGTCGACCGGCGGTCGACCGCTGCAGCCCTGTGCACGTTGGTGTACAATGGTCGAACTGCCCGGTCGACCGTGCTACTGCTACTGCTGCTGCTGATTCCTTGCTGTTGCTTCTGCTGATTCTTTGGCTCCTTGTCGTCGTCGACTTCCTCGACTTCCTCTCTCTTCCTACAGGCCAGCTCTCGCAAAGTTGTTGCTTGAGTGGCACTCTTTCTTTAGTTGAAGATGGTACTTTGTTTTTGGATTGGAACTGTCAATTTCTGTTGTTTTCTGATTGTAAATAGTAAATTGCTCATGTGCAGAGACCCTACTCATTTAAGGGAATTGCAAATGCTATCCTCTGAGTCTTCCCCCGTCTGTTTCCTTCCAATGCTTGTAAATTTTTGAGGTGGGTTTGCTAGAGCTGTTTCCTTGTCCTCTTTTGTGCTATGATTTTAGTTTGCTTGAAGAAGTTAATAGTCACATTTATGCTGCATAATTTCGGTAGATTCATTCAAGGTTATAAGTTTCAACTTCAATGAGTAATTTTTCATGGTTTATGGATATATTTTGAGGAACTGTTTTGTGATGCTAGACAAAGATCAAAGCCCATGTTCATAAAATTGTTGGCTAGCAATTTATATGAAATATTTCTAGGACTTATCTGATGTGAAAAGGTGCATGCGTGCATTGTAGGAAATCAGTGATATACTCAAAGTCGCTACGTTTTACAAATAGAGCGATCTTCGTCAGGAAAGCAATTCAAAACTAACAACGTTACAAATGGATTTAAACAAAATAGCAAGCGTAGTTTTGAACATTTCTAATCTTAATGAAATTAAAACAATAATCATGTATGATTGCGATAATTCTATTCACAATATTAAGGCAAGCAATTCACAAGTTAACAGATTCACACATCTCACCATGTAGTCGATAATAAGAAAAGATGATAAAATTTTAGAGATACACTTGCAGTGTAACCCAACTAATAACTCGAATATTTAAATAAAACTTACCGATGTGGCTCATGCTGTTATTATCTTTGGAGGAGTTGATTGAGTTTGAATACTTGCAATTCAAGGGAAAACTTGCAGATGAAAACTCTCAGGAAAAAAATGTTCTTGAGTTGGGCTAGCATTTCATCGAATGACTATTACTTTTCGTGCTCATGGGAAGCTGCTGTGGGAGAGAGGAGATAGAGGAGATGGAAGAAGGTAGCACAGAGATAGGGCGACAAAGGAGCGAGAAACGGCGTATGGAGCAGGCCAGAGGTGCTCCAGGTCGACCTCCCAGTCGACCGGTAGAGGAGGCCGGTCGACCGGCGTGCACGGGCGTGCACAGGAAGGAGCGGTCGACCGACCCTGGTCGACTGACTGAAGTGGCTCTGCTCTCGGGTAGGCACGGTCGACCGGGCCGGTCGACCGTGACATGGGTCGGTCGACCGGCCGTCGACTGAAAGGCGCAGCTGGACTTTCCTTTTAGGATTCGAATTCCTTTTCTGGATGGGATTGAATCCAACCTGAGTTTCCATAAATTCAGGGACTCTATGGCTATAAATAGAGGCTAGATGCCTCATGTATTTTATAACTAAGAATCCCTTGCCTCCCTCAAGTTTCTCTCTTGTATTAGTTGTATTGATTGTTGAATCAATAAAGATCTCTCTCCCCCTTGCCCCGAGGACGTAGGCACGTTGGCCGAACCTCGTTAAATTTGTGCGTTGATTGCTTTTCTCTATTGGTTGCTGTCCCTGTTGCGTTGGTTGTTTCTCCGGCTGCATCGAGTCTCCGCCAGGAGGGCGGATTCCTCAAGGGTGGTTGTTTTTGTGTTTTTCTTTCGACCCCGCTGCGCACAACAAGTAGTATCAGAGCATCCCAGGTTCGATGTGTGATCATCTGTTGATTCAAGGGTATCTGTTGCTGATTCGTAAAGATTGTGTGTCGATCTCAGATCAGAGTTAGCACTGTTTGTGGGATCGTGTGTCGATCTCAGAACAGCATGTAAAGATTGCTCGAGGAATCAAGTTGGTGGAGTAGATTGCTTCGAAAACTCTTCGAGGGTTTCGCGTGGAGGTAAAGATCCTGTCTTTATCTAGTTTATTTTATCTAATTCTGTTTGTTTCCACATTACTTTGAGGAATCAGTTGAGAAGATGGCTGGAGAAAGTACATCGGTGAGATCGATGGTCTACATTCAAGGATTGATGTGGTGAAGTTTAACAGGACGAATAACTTTGGTATGTGGAGGTGTGAGGTTATGGATGCGCTGACGGCATCAAACCTCGAAGACACTCTATGGTTGGAGAAGAAGCGCGCATCAACGACGGAAGAAGATTGGGACAAGATGAACCGTTCGGCGTGTGGCTTGATCAGGTCTTGTCTGACACAGGACATCAAGTATCAGGTGTTGCATGAGACATCTACGAGGCAGCTGTGGGAGATCCTGAAAAGAAAGTATCTGACGAAGAGCATAGAATCGCGATTGCAGTTGAAGAGTAAGCTCTATGGGTTTCAGATACAAAGAAGATGCTCCGTCAATGAACACTTGAACTGCTAAGCGAAGCTTCTTACAGATCTAGTTAATGTGGATGTAGAGACTAGTGAAGAGGATAAGACGGTAATTCTTCTGAATTTTTTCCTAGGAAAGAGTATGGGGCCTTTACTCTTACTTTTCTCAATGGTAGACAATCTCTTAACTACGATGAGGTGTCTGCTACACTTGTGAGTTATGAAGCAAGGAGACAAGACCGACTGTCTTCTTCAGGAAGTACAACAACAGAGGCATTGGAGGTAAGAGGCAGAAGTTCCAATAGGAAGGGAAGAGACGATCGGGGGAGATCAATGTCCAGATCAGGCTTTAGAAATCTGAAGAAGAATCAGTGTACCTTGTGCAAGGAATTAGGACACTGGAAAGCTGAATGCCTGAAGGCCAAAGGTAAGAAGGTGGAGTCTAAGACTGAGGCAAATCTTGCAAAGGTGGTCAGTACTCAAGGCAATACCTCACAGGCAGATGGATCAGACTCGGACTCATCGGTATTCTCTCTCTGTTACTACCCTACTACTCTGTAACTTAAATAATGCTGAGTTAATCTTGGATAGCAGAGCCACCTATCATTTATGCCCGAACAGAGCCTGATTTTCTAGCTTTGAGAAGCTGGATGGATGTTACACACGGTCATGGAGATGACCATCCGTGTAATATAGAAGGGATGGGTACAGTCCGTATCAAGATTGATGATGGGATAGTACGAGAATTGAAGGAGGTGAGGTATGTACCTCAACTCAAAAGGAATCTTATCTCTGTTGGTACTTTGGAAGCATTGGGTCTGGTGATATCTGTTCGAAATAGTGTTCTCATGATGATCAAAGGCTCGATGGTGATGATGAAGGGCGTCCTCCGAGACAATCTCTACTACTTGAAGGGTAGTACGGTTACAAGTCAGGCGGAGACTTCTAGTTCTTCAGATGATGGTTGCAAGAAGGTCTGGTAGGTAAAGGTCGGACATGGAGGTGAAAGGTCTTTGCGAGCTCCTGCAAAGAAGGATCGTTAGAAGGTGCTGCTACCTGCAACTTGAAAGGTGAACACAGCGTTCTGGATAAGAAGAAGGTGAAATTCAGCACCAGTACTCACCGCTCAGAAGGTCTTCTTGATTGCGTTCACGTAAGCTTTTGGGGACCTGCTAAGACTGCATCACTTGGAGGTTACATGTACTTTGTCATTTTATTTGATAGTTTATCTAGGCATTGTTGGATATATCTCATGAGACAAAGAAGTGAAGCCCTAGATATGTTGGTGAAGTGGAGAGGCAGAATGAAGAAGCAGATAGGTAGGAAGATCAAAGAGTTATAGTTTGGTAATGTTGAAAGAGACATGTACCAAGTCCTACAATTTGGCCAGAACAATGGTATTTGTACTCACTTCACAAAAGGTATAAATGGGTTGGCTAAGAAAGTAAACTGTTCCTTACTGGAGAAGGTTCGATGGTTGTTGTCTAATGCAGGATTAGACAAATCGTTTTGGGCTGAGGCGATTGTGTATGCTAGCCATCTCATGAATAGATCGACTACGATAGGAGGTAAAGCTCCATTGGAAATTTGGTCTGGGAAAGCTACTCAAGATTATGGTTTGCTGCGTGAATTTGAAAGTCCGACCTACTTCAGTACCAAGAATAGCAAGGTGAATCCGCGAGCAAAGAGGTTTGTATTTTTGGGTGTCAAAAGGAATGGCTATAGGTTGTGGGACCCCGAAAACAAGAAGATCGTGTTGAGTAGGCATGTCACATTTGATGAGTCTTTAGTGTTGAAGTCTACCGTCTCTCAGCAGGTGGAGAATACGGAGACCAAGGAAATATCGCAGCGGGTGGAGGTTGATGCTACTCCACCATTTCCAGTTAGTTCGACATCAGAGAAGACTTCACCGGATGTGACACCGGGTGGAGATCATGTAGCCATGGTTGATGCTGAACTGGTTGAAGATATTGTTGAGGATGTCGAGTTGTTTGCAGCCATTAGAACCAAGGTAAAACCACGCTCGTGGATAAAGAAGCATGAATCTCAAGCTTGTGATCGCGACAAGCTCAAGTTGAAGGCCGTTGTTCTCCATGATGATCGTGGTGAGGTTCATATGACTCAGTCAGACAGGTTCACTGCTACAGATTCAGGTACAAGTGCTTGAGCTTGATGAAGCTCATTTAAATGAACTACGGTTGGCTTGATCCTTTGGGCAGGGTACGTAGGCAGCCGTAATGGCGCAACCAAATTGGTGATGCAACCCGTATGAAGCTGTTTGGGTTCTCGAGAAGCTGATTGGAACTTCACGTAGAGGTGAAGAGTTGTGGCTGATTAGAGCTTCACGTAGAGGTGGAGAGACTTCACGTAGAGGTGAAGTGTTGTGGCCGGTTGGACTTCACGTAGAGGTGAAGAGTTGGACTTCACGTAGAGGTGAGGTGTTGTGATCTCGATGAACAGATTGATCTTCTGGTGAGAAGATGTTGAGCTTGCATAAGGAGTGGTGTGCATCCAGTTGTTGAAACCGATGATGGTGTTCGGTGTGCTCTACTCAGACTTGATTGGACCGTCAGCTGAAGACAGATAGAGCTAGTCAGTTGGAGAGTCAGTGTTGGCTCATGATGAGTTCTTCGTGAGATCATGTAGTTGCTAAGTTGGAGTCACGTTCGGTGATCGGCATGTATGGAAGTTCTCCTAAGGTGAAGTGTAGGGAAGGCATGTGTGATACATCCCAGTTGATAGCTGAGCTACAGATTTCAAGCCGAGATCGTGTGTCAATTTCGCCGAGATCGTGTGTCGATTTCGTCCGGAGCGCGCAAGCCGAGATCATGTGTCAATTTCGCCGAGATCATGTGCCAATTCCGCCAGGTGATAGACTGGAGTTCGTTGAAGATCGGCTCAGATTTGAAAAATCTTCACCAAGGTGGAGAATTGTGGGAGAGAGGAGATAGAGGAGATGGAAGAAGGTAGCACAGAGATCGGACAACAAAGGAGCGAAAAATGGCGCATGAAGCAGGCCAGTGGTGCTCCCGGTCGACCTCCCGGTCGACTAGTGGAGGAGGCCGGTCGACCGGACCGGTCGACCGGCGTGCACGGGCGTGCACAGGAAGGAGCGATCGACCGGCCCCGGTCGACCGACTGAAGTGGCTCTGCTCTCGGGTAGGCGCGATCGATCGGGCCGGTCGACCGGCCGGTCGACCGACAGGCGCGGCTGAACTTTCCTTTTAGGATTCGAATTCCTTTTCTGGATGGATTGAATCCAACCTGGGTTTCCATAAATTCAGGGACTCTGTGGCTATAAATAGAGGCTAGATGCCTCATGTATTGTATAACTAAGAATCCCTTGCCTCCCTCAAGTTTCTCTCTTGTATTAGTTGTATTGATTGTTGAATCAATAAAGATCTCTCCCTCTTGCCCCGAGGAGGCAGGCATGTTGGCCGAACCTTGTTAAATTTGTGCGTTGATTGCTTTTCTCTGTTGGTTGCTGTCCTTATTGCGTTGGTTGTTTCTCCGGCTGCATCGAGTCTCCGTTAGGAGGGCGGATTTCTCAAGGGTGGTTGTTGTTGTGTTTTTCTTCCGACCCCGCTGTGCACAATAGCTGCTTGCTCAACAAGTAAAGGAACCTGGCCGATAAGATAAACTTTTGATTTTTCAATTACAGATGATATTGGACGCCTTCAGATAATAAAGAACAGTGACCTTGAATAACCGCGAGAATTAGCTTCAGGAACATTTGGAACAGTGTATCATAGAAAATGGAGGGGCTCAGATGTTACAATAAAAATTATCGATGATCGATGTTTTGCTGGAAAGCCAGCAGATGAATCTCTCAAGTACGTAAATATTGTGGACAAAGAGATAGATAGCAGTGGAGGGTTAAGGGTGAATTCAAGCTTGTGGAGCTTAGCTTGAATATGAAACAGTGAGGGAGAGAGTAGGGAATAGAGGTAGAGAGGTATCGAGAGAAAGAGAACATGAATAATCATCACTTAAAAGTCCAAGTGCTTACAAGTAGGGGTTTCTTGTGCTTTAATGAAATAAATAGAGGGAAGAAGACAAAGATAGGATAAAGAGAGGAGACCAAAGAGAGAAGACAACAGAGAAAGTAAGCAGGCAATGGAGTCTTTAATTTTTTATTCATCATCATTGATTCAAAACAAGATACAATTGCTTCAAATAAGCTACAAATTCATAACTACACAACTACCCACTATTACAAGTCATAACCACCACTACCCATGACTTGCCTCCACTAGCTAGTAAGATACAACTGAAATACAGTGAAATACAAAAAAAATACAAGACAAATACAACTATACAAATAAATACACCAAATCACAAAACACAAATACTACGTTCACAAATCAGATCTGATGTCCCCATCATTGTCTCGCTTAGTTGATGTTATTCTTCTTGTGATTTGGTTGCAATTCAAGATCCGCTGCAGCTTGAGGTTTGATGTTAACCATTTTTTGTGCTTTTTGCTATTGTTAGGCACTTAAAATTGATGATTTTCAATATGAAGTTTTATAATTTTTTTGATTCATTCAGGTTATTTTTGGTTATAAGTTATCTTTTACTTCAACATTCAGTTCTTTATGCATGATGCTATACCCATAATTATTTCTCAACCAATTCCTTTATGGCTAATATTAACCATTCTGCACTTCTACTTTATCATCATGCGTTTGAATCAATGGTTTTCAATTGAAATGGTGTAATGATTTTGATTATTTCAAGTTAGTTTGAGTTATAAGATTCTCATTAACTTCAATCTTTATGCATGATTGGTAAGTCCCATGATAGTTTCTCCTCCATGTCCTTCATCTTCGTTGCCGCATTCATCGAACCGAGTTACGCATGCAATGGGGAGGAACTTTCAGTAAAATATATCAC
This sequence comes from Agave tequilana, assembly GCA_038442645.1. Lineage (NCBI taxonomy): Eukaryota > Viridiplantae > Streptophyta > Magnoliopsida > Asparagales > Asparagaceae > Agave > Agave tequilana. The sequence goes on along the minus strand of JAVJIF010019333.1, from coordinate 77,576 downwards.
CACATGAGAGCTGCACAGGAACTTAGGAACCTTACAGTGGATTGGATTCAAGTCCGCTCTGACAAGATCCACTTGTCGATCCACTATAAAGTGATCGGATCAACTTGGAGATTCATACCCATCAGCAAAGCTAGGACCTAAGTTTACTCTTTCATCAAATTGGGTTTCCCATACGCACATCCAATTATGATGTAGGAAGGCAAAGTAGAAAATAACTTTAGCTGTCGACAAGCCACAAACCCTATTGACAGCCTGAACTTCAACTGTCGACAGGCTCATTTTGTTGTCGATTGACTGACTTCGATAGAGCCTTTCCAAGAGTTGGGACTATACAGTCTGTCGAAGTCTCTTTTTCTGTCGACATGCCTGCTGCGTATCAGGGTATCTGAGTCTGTGTAGGATTTAGTTTTTCAGTCTGAGTTGAATTCTAATTGGTTTTATTTTTTCTTTTATTTAATTAGTTTTTCTAGTTAGAGTAATATTTCTTTTTATTTGCCTATATAAGACTATTGTATCTTTGTTTTAGTATTCAACTTTTGATTATCAATTAAATTCAATTTTTCCTCATTCAATTGCTCGTGGATTCGAGTTGGTTACTTTTTGCTCGTGGATTCGAGTATTTTTTTTTTACCTGAAATTATCTTCCTGGTTCGTTAGTGTTAGAACAAGATCGGAGTTGTTGCTTCTTTGTCGGTGTCAAGTGGTATCAAAGTTTCGGCTACTTTCTGACGGTGGGAAGAGACGACGATAGATTACAAGGCCTTTCAATAAGGATAAACAATGTTAAAGAGAAGATCAACGCTCTTGAATCAATCTTAAACAGTGTGATCTAAGAACTCAAGAGATTGCCCTCAAGATCGACGATCAAGGTCTTCGATGGTACGTATTGAAGCGAACGAGATCATTCATCAGGTAATCTTCAACCACCCTCTCATAAACCACCATCAAACCAACCACCTCCACTACAACTACCTTATCAACCATCACCACATTATTCACCACTAAGGTATCCTCTACAATACTCCAATTTGAGAAATTCTCCGACGAGGAAGAATTGGGCAATCCTATCTATTAATACGATGACTTTGAAGATGAAGGGGCCGTTTGTTTCGCGTAAAACTCCGTAATTCGTAAATGACTTACTACCCAGTTACAACTACGGCGTTTGTTTGGACCGTAATTCGTAAAAGACTTACGTAACTCAACTAACACTCACTTGCAACCCAGTTACCACTCACTTACAGCCCAGTTACAGTTAATTTTGTGGTCATACAAATTTGTAATTTTTTTTATATTAATATTAAAATTTTTTAATATTTAACTTTTTAAATATTTATTTGCAGTATTAAAACTTTTAAAATCACCAAATAGTTAATTTTGTGGTCAACTTTTTCACTTACGACTTATACATTACGACAACCAAACACCGTAAAGTACAATACACTTTCCCACTTTACAATTTTATATTACCAACCAAACACCGTAAAATTTACATACATGTAACTCATTTACAATTGTAAAAGACTTTACCAATTACAACTACGAATTACGGCCAGTTACAACAACCAAACAGACTCGAATATGGAGATAAAGGGATGGTCAATGAAAGACAAAGAAGAGTCATTAATCTTAATCCAAATAGGAGATGCAGATTTTCTAACCCTTATAGGAAAGCTAGGGTTCCTTATCCTAATTATGGTAAGGAAGGATGATACCCAAATCCTAATGGATATAGGATGAAAGTTGAGATTCCTTCTTTTAGTGGTAACCTTGATATTGAATCCTTTTTGAATTGGATTTATGGAGTAGATAAGTTCTTTAACATAGCTTATGTTCCCATGAAAATACAAGTCAAGTTTGTGGCATACAAGCTCAAGAGAGGAATGGCTGCATGGTGGGATCAATTACAACTCACAAGAAGACGTCAAGGCAAGCCAACTGTGATGACAGCTACTTTAAGGTAGATTTCTTCCATCCGACTATCAGCAAATCTTTTACAATCAATTTGAATATTGTTAGTAGGATGGAGGACTGTCACGACATATACGGAGAAATTCTATCGCCTACCATCACATTGCTATTTGACTATGATAGAGGAGTGACAAGCAGCAAAATATATTAGTGATCTAAGTACCTTATTCAAGAACGCGTGATCTTTCACAATGTACTCTGTTGATGAAGCCCACAATAAAGCATTGAAGGTTGAGAGATTACAAACTGAGCTCCACCTTTCAAGCATCCAACGCCAATTGAAGAGGCAACAGGTGATGCAAGAGTTCAGCCGATCTCCACAATGTTTGACTGACTACCAACTCGTCAGATGACCAATGTCGCTGCATCAATACCACCACCAACAACACAACCATGCGAAGAGCAAGGAGAATCCTTACACCAAGCCTAGGGTTGACAAATGCTATATGTGTGGTGAGCCCGAGCACAGGTCTAATGAATGCCCTAAAAGGAGACAAGTCAATATGGCGGATTATGAAAATGACAGAGAGGAAGAGGTCGAGATTGAGGAGGTAAATGATTCAGACTTTGTTGAAGAATAATGAGACTCTGTAACTTGTGTTGTTTAGAGGTTACAGTGCGATCAAAAGAACCCTGATACTACACAACGATATCAAATTTTTTACTCAAGGTGATTGGTTAAGAGCAAAGTATACAACCTCATCATTGACAATGAAAGTTGCAAGAATATTGTCTCTAGAGCACTCGTGAATTATTTGAAGCTAGAGATAGAACCACACCCTCATTCTTACACCATTGGTTAGATTAAGAAGGGCCCCACTATCAAGGTAACAGATCTATGTTATGTTCCTATTTCAATTTACAAATTTTTTCAAGATTCTATTGCTTGAAATGTGGTTAATATGGACAAATGTCATATTCTTTTAGGGAGATCATGGCAACATGATATTGATGCACCCACAAAGGTAAAAAACATCTATATGTTCAATTGTAAGGGCAAAATAGCTGCCATGAGACCAATTCCACTAACTTCAGGGCCTACAAAAGAAAAGAAGTTTAAGTTCATATACATGGGCAATCGGGGCGAGTTTCTGATGGAATAAAAAAAAACAAAGCCAAGATTTGTTTTAGTGGTCAAAAAAGAAGTTACTCCACCTATTGAAATTCTCAAGAAGATATATCATTATTGGAAGAATTTAAAAGAGTTGTTCGCCATGAGCTCCAGAAAGGATTATCACCCATGAGAGATAAACCGCATCACAATGATCTTATTCCGAAGACAAGTCTATTTAATCTTTCACACTATCGATGCATTCTAAAGAGAGTGAAGTTTTAAAGGAGAAGATTGAATAGTTGATACATAAGAGTCACAACAGAGAGAATGAATTTTGTGATAAGACTTTCTCGCATACAAAAGAGAGTACATTTTGTAAAAAAATTTAATAAGAAGTATAAGGTAACAGCTGATAAGAAGAAACGAGAAAAACTCTTTGAAGAAGAAGATATGCTGATGGTGTATTTGAGGAGAGAGAATCCTAGCTTAAGAGTCTTTACGAGCACCTATATCCAGATTGCAACTCGAGGGCGAGTTCTTTTGAAGAATATGTGACTGATGTAAGAAGGCAAAGTAGAAAACCGTTTCAGCTGTTCACAAGTCGCAAACCCTGTTGACAGCCTGAAATACTCTATATGCTCCCTTGCTGTCAATAGACTGACTTCGACAAAGTCTTCTCGAGAGTTTAGACTATACAGTCTGTCGGCATGCCTCATTTACTGTCGACAATGCCTGCTGTGTATCAGGATATTTGAGCCTGTGTAGGATTTAGTTTTCCAGTTTGAGTTGAATTCTAATTTGTTTTATTTTTTTATTTAATTAGGTTTCCTAGTTAGAGTAATATTCCTTTTTATTTGCCTATATAAGGCCATTGTATTTAGTATTCAACTTTTATTATTAATTAAATTCAATTTTTCCTCTTTCAATTGCTCGTGGATTCGAGTTGGCTATTTTTTTCTCGTGAATTTGAGTAGTTTGCTCGTACATTCGAGTGCTTTTCCTATTTGAAATTATCTTTCAGGATTAGTTGGCGCTAGAACGAGATTTAGCCGGCGTTGTTCGCTTCCTTGTCTGCGTCAAATTATGAGGGCCCGAGCTAAAAAATTGATTGGATTCAGATTGTATTATCAGATAATTGAGCTCCATTGCCACCCCTACTTGTCAATTTTCTTTGGAATCACGTTTAAATAAAAATAGGAATTGGTAGTCATTATTGTTTAAGTGATAGTGGACCAATGAATTGTTAGTTATTTTGCTGAGTAGTTTCTCATTTTTGTTTCTTCTTCCTGTCATACCCTAAGTGTCTCACAGAACTAATAAAGTTTACAGCGTTATTTGGTGGAACCTCGTGTGAATGCTTTATAATACACTGTACAGTTTTCACTCGTATGCTTTAGTTTTTTCAAGTAAAATACGCTGTGCAGCAGCTAAAATTGGACCTCATATCTCGGTGATCTTACATCTCTCCTTCCTATATCAAATTATGTCAAGCAGCCAAATTGTAATTTCCAGTATTGAATTGACTAAGATAAAAAGTTCCTAGTTACTAGGTGCCTGTAACCTTCATTGGTCATATTTTTTCTAGTAGTACTTCAAATGTTCATAATTTAAGCATTATATGGACCATTATAAATAGATCCTGCACCTGATCTTTGTTTCTAATTGATGAGAATTCCCTGAAGTATTGGATGGATATTTGGTTGAAGATTGTTAGTTCTTTGGGAAATTAATGAAACCCCTAGACTTTTGGATGTATATTTTTATCGTTATTGACTGCAGTACCTTTTACTGTCACTTATTGTGTCATGTTCGCTTAGATATAGATTAGCAGCATGTCCTAGATTTTTCTTGAAGGACAATCTGTACAGTCTCCCCTGATGCATGATTTCATAACATTGTATCCAGTTTCTCACATTGCTTAAATACCCTGCACTTTAATAACTTCACTGTTTTTCAGCAATGTGATGTGGCGTTTGTTTTTTAGATTGTCTTTGTGATCTCATGTTGCTTTTGGATTGATGTGGTAACGATCCAATGACTTTTGACTTTTTCAGCCATTTGTAGGCCAAATTGAAAATGGATCGAAGAAGTTGGCCTTGGAAGAAGAAAAGTTCGGACAAAACAGTAACTGCAACAGATACTAATAATGCGTCTTTGGTCAGTTCAGGTGACAGTGTAAAAAGATCAGGTGCTTATTATTTTCTCTTTTTTTCCTTCTCTGATTGTGATCTTACAGAACAAATAATGAGTAAATAATGAATCAACAGGAAAGGTTATTTGACATTACTCGTATGTGCAAGTAAACATGGCATCTTCATCAAATTAGTAATCCATAAAACTTTATTAAGGAGTAGGAGGGAAAAAATATAAGAAGACATTTGCTTTCTTCTCCTCTACTCACTACTTTTGGTTATCTTCTCGCAAACATGTTCTGCTTTCCATGTCACCTAATTTATCTCCATTAGTTCCTTCAATACTTTGAGCATAATGCATGAAGTCAAATTTTTACACTTGTGACCCTAAGTCATGCATGAAGTCTGGTGGTGCAAACTATTGATGATTCTATCATATACTTCTTTTATGTATTATGTTGTTACACATAGTGATTGGTGATTGGACTTTCCAAACTATTAGTGAGTCTTTAGGAAGGTTTGAAATCTCAATATCGGCCATATGTTTTTAATATCAAAATTGGTAATATCAACAATAATGAGCTGTCCGTTTTAGTCATGTCAACAATCTCAGTATTGACCATCTTGGTATTGGTTGTACATATTGGTATTGGGCAAACCATGGTCCATAAAATCCATTAACTATATGATGTTCACTTTGTCACACTTCGGATGTGGGAGGCTATGTAGCACAGACACCTCTATCATGAAGCCGTGTCGTGTCTGAAACGTATCCAACACGTGTGTCCGACACACATGTCACGTGTATTTTAAGAATTTGCCACGTATTTACATGTCGTATCCATTTCAATGTTGCTGTGTCCGTATAACATAAGTGGGAGGCAATTGTTAAAAATATCAATGACAATACGTGACTCATGTGAAATATGTGATTCATGTGAAAGAAACCCTTTATGAAATCAACCAGATCCTAAAATCTCTTCATGATTATAGGAACACATGAGACTCATGGGACTCATACACCATGTGTTTCTCATTCTCTCTCTCAGTCAATGTTTTTTATTATTTCTCTTAAATCAGTGTAAACATGTGATCAATATGTGTATATATACAACCAAGAAGCATAACTAGTGGTATCTTATTTTTGCACAAATAAGTGTTCTTCTCCTTTTTCTTTATCTTGGTATCAGAGCAACTCCTATACCATGTCGAGAATTTTCTATTTATCTTTCTTCACCTCCATCCAAACACCTGCATCCATGGTTACTCCCAATCCAACATCACTTACTTTTTAAATTTCAAACTCGACAAGGGAAACTATCTACTATGGCTTTCTCAATTTCTTCTTCTTTTCAAACTCCACGATCTTGAAGGCCTCATTGACGGAATCTCTCTGTGTCCGGTCCAGTTCTTTCCTTCTACCGAGAAGGATGCTCAACCTACTATCAATCGGAATACACTCGCTGGATCAAGCTTAATCAAATGCTCTTATGCTATCTTATCTTCTCGATTACTGAGGCTATTCTTGCTCATGTCGTCGGCCTCACCACATCTCGTGATGTGTGGTGCTCTCTGGTGCGAATCTTTGCGTCACCTCCAGAGTTAGAGTGCAGCAACTCAAATTCTAACTGCACACTGTCAAGATGGGCACCTTTTCTATGTCAGAGTACATCCAGTCTGTCAAGTCCATCGTGGATAACCTGACGGTAGTGGCTAATCCAGTTGCCGATTTTGACCTCGTCTCTACCTTACTCAGTGGTCTGTCTCCCGAATATGACTCGTTCGTCACCTCCATCAACACACGAGTCGATCCTGTACTGTTAGAAGAACTCATCGGCCTCATGCTTAGCCAGGAGATTTATCGTGAGCGTGCTATCACTTCATCAGACTCCAAAACCCACATCTCCTTTTCTCGTGCAGTTCATACTGCTTCCCGCACTCTAAGTTACCATTCAGCTCCATCTTCTTTCTGTGATCGTGGACGTGGCTGAGGCAGGGAGCGCAGTCTTGATCGTGGATGTTCTTTCCCACCATCACATCAGTCCGCTGGTGGCTGACCTCAATGTCAGATTTGCAATCGTTTTGGCAATTATGCTAACCAATGTTACAATAGTTATGATGATTCGGCTAGCCCAACTGCTATTCTCCACTCTTATGAGAATAGTCCAGTCGATCTCAACTGGTATGTTGACTCTGGAGCCACGCATCCCCTAGCGGCTGACATGGCGAATCTGCCGGTTCACTCAGAATATTAAGGACCTGACAGAGTTCACATGGGTAAAAGGGATAGGTTCACCTATCCGATCTACTGGTGCTTGGACTCATGAGACTCATGCACCATGTGTTTCTCATTCTCTCTCTCAATCAATGTTTCTTATTATTTCTCCTATATCAGTGTAAATATGTGACCAATATGTGTATATATACAACCAAGAATCATAACTCGTGGTATCTTGTCTTTGCACAAATAAGTGTTCTTCTCCTTTTTTCTTTATCTTAGTATCAGAGCAATTTCTGAACCTCCTGGACCTACGGAGCAACTCTTGGTATCTTGGCGAATTTGGCGGTTCACTCAGACTATCAAGGACCCGACAGAGTTCGCATGGGTAATAGGACAGGTTTTCCTGTCCGATCTACTGATACTTCTTTATTGTGTTCTCATGTTTTTTCTTTTGTCTTGAAAAATCTTTTACATGTTCTTGATATCACCAAAAATCTTCTGTCTATTAGTCCATTTACTGCTGATAATTAAGTTCTTTTTGAATTCCACCCTGACTCTTGTTTTGTCAATGATGTCTCCACTCGAAAAACTCTACTGTTGGGACAACTTGAGGATGGCTTATATGCCTTCTCTTTGGGGAATCATAACTTCACTGCCTCTTTCAGGCTCTTCTCGGTGAGCGTGCATCTTCCTCCGTCTGATATGAGCACCTATGTCATCCCTCCACCAGAGTTGTCTCCAGTGTTTTATCTCAGCATCGCTTCCTTTCTTCACTGACCGTGCTGATGCCCCTCTCTGCATCCCCTGTCAGCAAGAAAAAAATCACAATCTCTCTTTTTCGTCATTGCTACTGCTCCTTTAGAGCTTATTCACTCCGATCTATGGGGCCTGTCTTTTGTGTTCACTGTAAGTGATTATCACTATTATATTAGCTTTGTAGATCACTACAGTAAGTATGTTTGGATTTATCCTTTAATTAATAAAAGTGATGCTTTTTCTACTTTTTTTGAGTTCAAAATTCATGTGAAAAAATTTCTTGGGCATTCCATTAAGGCGTTCCAAACTGATGGTCGTGACGAGTTCATCAAATTTAAACCTTACTTATTTTCTCAGAGTATTGCTCATCGCTTATCTTGTTCACACACCAGTGCCCAAAACGGCACCGCAAAAAGAAAGCACCGTCACCTTGTCGAGACCAGCCTCACTCTTCTAGCCCGGTTAAATATTCCATTCCATTACTGGCCTTAAACTTTTCAAACCGCCTCATTTCTCATCAATAGAATGCCCACCCCCATCCTCCATAATCTATCTCCCTATCAGAAATTATTTCATAAAGCACCTGACTACTTTCCTTACGAATTTTTGGTTGTACTTGCTACCCTCATTTACGTCCATACCAAACTCATAAGTTTAGTTTTCGGTCCAGTCAATGTGTCTTCTTAGGTTACTCGATTTCGCATAAGGGTTATCAATATTTGCATATCCCCTCTGGTCGTATATACATCTCCCGAGATGTTCTGTTCGACGAATCTTCCTTTCCTTTTCAGTCTCCTCTGTCCTCTCTCTCTCTCTCTACTTACTCTCACGTCTTCACCACTGATCCCCATCTTCACATTTCTGTTAACTTTTATTGTTCCAGTCCCTTCTTCTCACCATTGACTCTTCTCCTCCTCACCACCACCTCCATCATATACTCCTTCACTACTTCCACCGGCACCCGCTGATGAGTTATTCTCATCATCCTCATCCTCAGGCTCTCCCAGTCCCCCTCCTACCAGGATCCACCATATGGTCACCAGAACAAAGGATAACACCTGAACATCAAAGGTCTGGCTTGCCACCCGGTATCCCATGCCTACCTGTCTCTTGGCTGACTTGGCCACCACTCCTGTCGAACCCACATGTTTCACGCAAGCTTCTAAAGATTCTAAGTGGCACAAGGCAATGAACACTGAGATGAATGTCTTGCTTCAGAATAAAACCTGGTCTCTTATACCATACCACCCGACTATGAATCTAGTTGGTTGCAAATGAGTTTTCAAGTTAAAACATAAGCGTGATGGTTCTGTTGACATGTATAAAACCGTCCTGGTGGCTAAAGATTTTCATCAATAACCAGGATTAGATTGTAGTGAGACATTCAGTTCAGTTATCAAACCAACCACTGTCCGTACCGTGTGTAGTCTGGTCATCTCCAAAGGCTGGTTTATTAGACAGTTGGATGTGAATAATGCATATTTGTAGGGTTTTCTTACTGAGACGGTCTACATGGAACAACCTTCCGAGTTCATCAATCCCGCTAGTCCCAATCATGTATGCAACCTTCATCGCAGTATTTATGGTCTCAAAAAGGCTCCACAGGCTTGATTTTCTCACCTCAGTAGTTATCTAGTCACAATGGGCTTTGCGGGCTCCAAGTTTGACACGTCTTTCTTCCTCCGACATGTCGGGACAGATCTTCTTCCAGTTCTTATTTATGTGGATGACATCATTATCACATGCAATGACTCACGGGCTGTCACTCGTCTTAGTTAAGAACTAGGCTAGAAGTTCTCATTAAAAGACCTGGCCCACTGCACTATTTTTGGGCGTGGAGTGTCACTGTACACCCTCAAGTCTCTTTCTCTCTCAACAGAAGTACACTCGTGGCTTGCTTCTCTGACTCAAGATGGATGGTGTCAAGCCTATCAGCTCGCCTATGGCTACTTCTTGTAAGCTCTTCAAGGTTGTTGGCAAGTTCTCTCTAACCCCTTTGTCTATCGAAGTACTGTTGGGGCTCTACAATACCTAAACTTTACCAGACCTAATATTGCTTTTTCGGTGAACAAGGTCGCTCAGTTCATGCAAGCTCCAACTGATAAGCGTTGGAGTGCTGTAAAACGGATCCTGCATTACCTCAAATTTACTATTCAATATGACCTTTTTCTCTCTCGTCATTCTTATGAACAACTTACTGCCTATACCGATACAGATTGGGTAGGGTAGATCGATGATCAAAAATCCACCAGTGGCTATTGTGTCTTTCTTAGTACAAATCTCATTTCTTAGAGCTCGAAGAAGCAGTGGACTATGGCACGATCTAGCACTGAGGCAGAGTATAGGGCGTGATCAATGCTGCTGCAGAGATCGTTTGGTTGCAGTCATTACTTCGTGAGCTTGGAGTTCCGCAATCTCCCTTAATAGTTCTCTGTGACAACCTCGGTGCAACATATCTCTCGATCAATCCTATTCGTTACTTACGTTCCAAATATGTTGAGATCGACATTCATTTGTGCGGGACTATTTCACCAATGGAGTCCTAGATGCTCGGTTTGTCAGCACTAAAGACCAACTAGCAGATATCTTTACTAAGTTTTTGAGCTCATTAAGGTTTTCTATGCTGAAAAACAAGCTCTCGGTTCTTTCGAACCCGTTTTACTTGCTCGGAGTATTAGAGATATCAATGACAACACGTGACTCATGTGAAATATGTGATCCATGTGAAAGAAACCCCTCATAAAATTAATCAGATCCTAAAATCTCTCCATGATTACATGAACACATGGGAATGCACCTTGTGTTTCTCATTCTCTTTCTCAGTCAATGTTTCCTATTGTTTCTCCTAAATCAGTGTAAACATGTGACCAATATGTGTATATATATACAATTCAGAACCATACCTAGTGATATCTTGTCTTTATGCAAATAAGTGTTTTTTTCCTTCTTCTTTATCTACAAGTGTCTAATCATATCAAATTTTCTTGATATCTATTTTATAAATTAGTAATTGTGCTCCATTCAATCGGTACAACTTCTCATCCATCTGTGTCCTACCTCGTTATTAAATCCTTAAGGAGTTTTCCTAGAGAAGTTGATTGATTTCCTCGAGAACTGAATGATCTTTTAAGAAGAAAAGTGAAACATCAGTATTTACAGTTGTTAGATATTATATACCTATTATATCTAATTATTTGGCATTACTTATACCAACTCTGGGGGCATGTTGTTATACAATTTGGATCCTACAACAGTATCAGATCAGGGCTTTTTGGTGCGGATCAAACATTATATTGGGATCTGAAGTTGGATCTTACAATTAGAATCATTGATCTCACGATCCCTAAAACTGGGTCATTCAAATATAAGGATAAGAAAGTAATGCCTCCTGTTATATTGCTTGTATTCTCATCTTGATATTTTGATGAGAAGTGGCTTTAACAAAGAAATTTTTCTATCACAATATTTCCCTTAGCTCATGTTAGAAGTATGTTAGGCATCTTAAGTGTTCAGAGGAAAATAGTGACTGGGCTCGGAGAGTAACACAAATATGAGATGTTTCTTATTCGATGATTTAATGTTTATCATGTCTTCTCGGCAACAAGTAAAAAACCATTAAAATACATTGAATGTTTCCAAAATTTCTAAATTCTCTTTTATTGTTATTATGTGTCAACAAAGAAGGGATTTGAAGTTTAATTTATTATAAAAACATTGCGCAAAATGATTCACATATCAAATAAAATATGGTTATGTTGGAAACTTTTTGACTCGTGCTCTCTCTGCTTGCACCCATGTGTGGTGGAGAAACTTGTGCAATATCTAGTTATCTAGTCTTATTTTGTATTTTGTGTGATGCATGTATGTATGGAGAAACTTATTAATGGTTCATGTTTTTATTAAACTCCAGTCAAATTTTTTACTGCCCAAGTTTGAACAAAATCAAGACCTTAAACTTCAAAAATAGATTGATGGTTCAATCTGAACTGATCCAGCTGTCTTGACGATTATATGAACCCAACCTTCAGAACATTTACAGCATTATTATTCGAAAGACAAGAATCAACTTTCTGAACCATTTGAGTTTAAGTCATAATTGTAATCACACTAATTATTTCTCCTATTGATTGACTGTACTTTTGGCAGGAACGATATCAAGAGTGTAAAATATGTACAGATTTCTGTGGAGTCATATGCACATCTGACGGAATTGGAGGACCATGTGAAGATTCTTGGTGAAAAAGTATCCGATTTAAATGATAAATTAACTCAATCAGAGATGGTCACTAAAGATAACCTAGTGAAACAACATACGAAAGTTGCTGAGGAAGCAGTCTCAGGTATGATAATGTGGATAATTAGATGCATCTTGTTACAAATTTTATTTGTCAATATTCCAGCACCTTCTTGAGAAACTTTGAAGCTTTTCTCATTCTTAGAATGTCTTTTTGTTTAACAAGATTGTGATACTGACTATTGATGTCTTTTGTGGGATTCTTTATATCTTCTTGTTTATAGGTTGGGAAAAGGCTGAAGCAGAAACCTTGGCATTGAAACAACTTGTTGAATCTGTTACATTGCTGAAAATTACTGCTGAAGATCGAGCATCTCATCTAGATGGTGCCCTTAGGGAGTGCATGAAGCAGGTACGGAACGCAAAGAAGAAAGTGAGCAAAAGTTGCATGATGTAGTCTCTGCAAAAACTAAGCAGTGGGGAAAGGCCATGGCTGAGCTGGAAGCAAAAATTGTTGATTCTGAACAAGAGCTTCTCCGATTCGCTGCTGAAATTGCTGCTCTCTCGAGGACTCTCCAAGAACGTTCCACCTTGTTGGTGAAGATCAGTGATGAAAAGTCCCATGCAGATGCTGGGATTGAAGTAATGAAGAACGATATGCAGTCATGTGAGAGGGAGATAAGTTCACTGAAATATGAAGTCCATGTTGTCCCCAATGAACTTGAGATTCGCCATGAAGAAAAGAACATGAGTATGAGGTCTGCAGAAGTTGCGAACAAACAACACTTCGAAGATGTCAAAAAAATAACAAAACTGGAAGCTGAATGTCAGAGATTATGTGGTCTTGTTCGGAAGAAGTTGCCTGGCCCTGTTGCATTAGCTCAAATGAAAATAGAGGTTGAGAATTTAGGCCGGGACTATGGGGAAACCAGATTACGGCGATCTCCAGCTAAAACTTCAAGTCCACATCACCTATCATCTTCCGACTTAGCACTTGAAAACATGCAGCAATGCCGCAAAGAGAATGAATTTCTAACGGCGCGCTTGTTAACAATGGAGGAAGAAATGAAGATGCTAAAGGAGGCTTTGTCAAAGCGCAACAGTGAACTACAGGCATCTCATAATATGTGCGCTGAGACTGCAAACAAGCTTCACAGGATGGAGGCACATTTTCTTGTAATGAACCAGCAAAAGAGCCCCACGATATTGATAACCGAAATCCCAGTTGAAACTGAAAGCGAGCCTCCAAGTTTGACATCCATGTCTGAAGATGGTATTGACGATGAAGGAAGCTGTTCTGAGTCTTGGGCTCCTGCATTAATATCTAAGCTCTCACAATTCAAGAAAGAGAAAAATGTTGACAAGAATAATAAGGCAGACAATTCAAACCAATTGGAACTTATGGATGACTTCCTGGAGATGGAGAGATTAGCATGCCAGTCAACAAGAGGCCAATGGGAGCATTACCAGTTCAGATGGTGCAGTAGATAAATTGAAAACCGACTCTTATGGTGTTCAAAATGATGGGGATGGTGGTGAACATTTAACTGTGGAACTTCCAAAAACTTTAATCTCTTCTGATGTGGATCAACCAGCTCATGAGTCAGCATCAAATAAAGATGATCTGACACTCTCAAAACTTCAATCAATAATAACTTGTTTATTTGAATCTCAATCACAGGATGCTGATATGGGAAAACTTTTGGAGGATATCAGATGTATCGTGCAGGATGCACGTGAAGAATTACCTCAGCAGTTTGTTGGGAGTGTTGTCAGTGAAACTCATTACATGCATGATTCTTGTACGCAGAAAAAATATAATGAATTCACAGGAGAAGTAAAAGAAAATGAGTATCACCTTGAAGCAAGAAGCTAACTGTGTCATGGTTCAAGAATTGAAGGATGCCATTTCACAGATCCATGAGTTTGTTCTATCAATTGGTAAAGAGACAACAAAAATTCAAGGTAGATTCTCTGATGACAATGGACTAGCTGAGAGAATTGAGGAGTTCTCTGCTTCTGCCAACAAAGTTCTGTGTAATGAAGAAAGTGTGCATGGCTTTCTTCTGGCCTTGTCCAATATTTTCTCTGAAAGAAGTTTTCTGAATTATATTATGCCTAGGGAGAAATGCAATGTAGGGGAAAGCTATACTTCTGATTGCATAGACAAAGTGACATTGTTAGAGAATAGAGTGGCTCCACATGAACACGCAATAGAGAAATTATCAGGAGCCTGCATGCCTGACTCTAATTTTTCTGATCCTAGATTCAGGGGCCCCTTAATTTAAGCTGTGAACTAAGGAGTACATCACTTGCATGCTTTTTGGAGGAATTTGAACAACTGAAACTACAAAAAGAGAATGGGGAGTTGGATTTAGCAAGATGTAAAGAAGTGTTGGAACTTACAAACCATTAGCTGGTTAAAATGGAGCAGCACCTATCAGAGCTTAATTCACAACTGGCTGCTAGTGAGAAATCAAACAGCGTGGCTGAAACACAGTTGAAATGCATGGCTGCGTCCTACAACTGGAATCACAGAAGCAGGAACTAGAAACTGAATTAAACCTGCCGCGAACAAAGGCAGAAATGTTGGAAACAGGACTTCAAAAAGAAAAGAACAGTCATCAGGATGATTTAGCCAAATACAAAGAACTCCAGGACCAGATGGAAAGGTTAGATTAAACATTGCAACACCATCTCTTTAAAAAAAATCTGCCCTTTTGAGTTCTTCCAGGACTCTTTTGCTTTCGTTTGTAGCATCACATAATAGGTTTTTTTTTTTCTTTTTAATTTTTTTCACAGCATAATAAGTTTGATTCATGTCAATACTACGTCTCTTTATAGTTTTGTTCCTTTCACAAAATATTTTGGTTCCTGTTCAATTATCCTGTCCACTAACTTTTGCTTATCCTTTCACATTTATATGAAGGAATAGTAAGTGCTCAGTTCCTCCAGAAGCTGATATTGATATCAAGACACAACAGGTATGAAAATCAACCCTTGCCTATAAAATTTCAATTTCAGTGTATACTCCTTTTTTTTCCCCTTTTTTTGGTGGCGTTATGCACTATAAGCTCATGAAGAATGACCTAATTCCCCTAAACTAAGAAAGACCAAATAATATATAATTAACATTTGTAAGAATCTGATTCACCTTTGGGGCACAATACATGTGATGGGGACATCAAGTCAGCTTCTTTTTGTTTTTGAGTCTGAGTCTGTATTTTCTTTTATTTAATAGTCTTGCGTTTGTTTTAATTTTGTGTTATATTTAGTCCCACATTGACTGTGAGAGAAAACGGAAAGAGTTGTAAGCTTATTTAAAAGCTCTACTGCTATGAATAAAGACATGTTAAAATTTTAGAGAAAATTATTTGGGTTATTTTTCCTTGAGGGGCGTGCCACCCGTGGTTGGGTGTGAACCCTGCCTGTGAAGTTAAGATTGAGCGTACGACATGAAGTGACATGAGATCAAAATTGATGAATGTGCAGAATGAAACGACATTAGGTCCGGAAAGATAGAAGGCCTTCTCATTTATCTATTAGGTAAGCCATTATTTTCTTTTATCTCTCATCTATTTTTCAAAATTCTTAGACTCCTCTCTTTCTTTTCACATCAATTTGGCATCAAAGCTCAGGTTAAGCTCTCCCCCGCCTAGAGAGAATGATGGGGACATCAAAGTCATATAAGAGTTTGAATCTAGTCTGTATTTTTCTTTTTGAGTCTAGTAGGCTTTTAGTGAGTCTAGTTTTATTTACTCTCATTTATTATTGTTTCTTTTATATTTTAGTTTTGTTTTTAGTCCCACGTTGGTTGTGAAGACAAGTCTTTAATCTTTATAAACTTATAAATATGCACAAGTCTTGATAAATAAAGCAATGAAGATTATTTGAAAAAAAAGAATTAGATTTCCTCAGAAAGAATTTTCTCTTGCGCTTAGAGGTGTGGAACTTTAAAGTAAAAATTAACTTTTAGTGTGTGAAATCCGAAAAGAAACCCTTTTAGTTGTGTGAAACTCAAAAGGTCATAACTAGGAGTGTGAAACTCTAATTATTATTTATCCTCTCTCTTTTTTAACTCTAATTTCTACTTTTTCCTCATCAAAACAGAGCCACCACCCTCCTTTTCGTATATGTTCTGCAGCCTCAGTCTTTTATAGTGTTTTAAATGTCGGCCGACATTTCCGAAATATCGTCCGACATTTCGTTTTTAAGTCCCCACCGCCATGACATCTCCACCCCCATTTGATATGATGTTTTGGAAAATATCGGCCAATATTTCGGGCAAAATTTGAAATGTCGGCTGACATTTTGGCAAAATGTTGGCCGCCCTATCGGGAAAGTGTAGGCTAACATTTCAGGAAAAACCTAATGAATTGGTTGGTCTTGAAAGTTGGAGCAATTGAGAAATTTCTACAATGAGTTGTGAATGTATGCAAAATATTAAGACAAATATACCTATCATAAACATATTTATGTAATTTTGCATAAGCTGTGTATGTATTATCTTGATAAGAATTTTTAAATTACATTATTTAAGACATTTAGGATATATATTTGTTATCCGCCATGACGTCTGAAATTTACTAGATGGCCCCGAAATATCTCCGAAATCCGAAATTCGACATCCGACTACGACATCCGACATTTCTCTGATATCCGACATTTAAAACACTGGTCTTTTAACATATCTCTCTTCTTCAAGCATCAGTTGCTTCCTCTCTAATCAGTTCAGATTTTAAGTTCAGTCTAGATTCAGATCCAAATTAAAATTCATATGCAGAATCAAGTTCAGATGCAGAGCAAGACCGAAAACATCACGTTAGTGAAGTTCAATCCTGTTTCACATCAATGAAGAAAGCCTCTAGTCCTGCCATCGTCTTCCACTTTACCTGATGTGGTGCTGCATTTGACTACCGCCATTTCTTATAGTTTTGAAGTCAAGTTTGCTGCTAGTCTATTGTAAATCGACTGATCTTCAACTGCACTGCAACACAAAGGTAACAACATCATCAAGAGAGTACATCAACAAACACAAGTCATCCAGATCAACAATTGTGAATCATAAACATCAACAAGTCAACAGTACAAGACGGGTATCTGAGAACTGGCTTCTTAATAGCAGCTTCGAATTCAGATTCAGTGTCGAGCCACCCCCACATCATGTATACTCGACGGGGTCGAGTTCTTCCCACTCGGCGAGAATAATGGAGATATAGAATTGGCTTCCTTTGCTTTTAGTCTGAGTTTGTATTTTCTTTTATTTAGTAATCTAGTGTTTGTATAGTCTTGTATTTTATTTTAATCCTACGTCGCTGTGAGGGGTAACTGAATGAGTTGTAAGCTATTTAAAGGCTCTATTACTTTCAAGGCAGACTAGAATTTTGAAAAAAATTATTGGGTTGCTTTTCCTTTGAGGGGCGTGTCTTGCATGGCAGGGTGTGAACCCTAGTTGTGAAACTTAGATTGGGTATGCAGTGTGAAGTGGCATGAGGTCAAAATTGATGAATATGCGACGTGAAGTGGCATGAGATCCGAGAAGCTGGGAGGCTTTCTCATTTATCTCTTAGGCAACTCATTGTTTTTGCATCTCTCATCTCTCGTCTTTTCTCAAAATCTTTAGACCCCCTCTTTTGTTTCACATTAATTTGGTGTCAGAGCATGATTAGGGAAAAATAATAAGGACGAAAGTAAAATTATAACACAAGTTTTTTTTTCAAAAGATTTTCAATGTTAAGTCCGTACAATTTTATTTGAATTATTCATTATTTTCATCACTTTTATCAAATAATTCATTCATTTTTTTCACAAATTTAAAAAATTATAAAATCTTTTCAATCTCTTCATTATCTCTTACCTTATCTCAAATACTCACCACGCATCTCAAATCCCAACCGCAATTCAAAATCTCAACCCCAAATCAAATCCTCAGCTATAATCCCTAATCTTTAGTTATAAAATCACAACCAAAGTATTTTAAAAAAAAGAATGGAAAAAACGCCTGGTCATGCCATCGTCTTTCACTTCATCTGATGCGGTGTTGCCTTTGATTGCAGCCATTTCCTATGATTTTGAAATCAAGTGTGCTTCTAGTCTGTTGTAACTCGACTGATCTTCAACTGCATTGCAACACAAAGGTAACAACAACATTATCAAGATAGTAAATCAACACTAGAATAAATCAGACATCAAGAAGCACAAGTCATTCAGATTAACAACTGCGAATAACAAGCATCAACAAGTTAACAGTACAAGACGAGTACCTGAGAACCAGCTTCTTAATAGCAATTTCAGATCCAGATTCAATGTTGAAACACCACCTCATGTATACTCGACGGGGTTGAGTTCTTTCTACTCGACGAGAATGATGGGGACATCGAGTCAGCTTTCTTTTATTTTTTAGATTGAGTCTATATTTTTTTATTTAGTAGTTTTATGTTTATTTTAGTCTTGTGTTTTTTTTTTAGTCTCACATCGAATGTGAGAGAGAACTGAATGAGTTTTAAGGTTATTTAAATGTTTCATTGCTTTCAATAAAGACAGACAAGACTTTTAGAGAAAAATATTTGAGTTGTTTTCCCTTGAGGGCCTGCCGGACAAGTAGGGTGTGAAATCCTAACTGTGAAGCTAACATTGAGCGTCCGATGTGAAGCGACGA
Source organism: Agave tequilana (assembly GCA_038442645.1). Lineage (NCBI taxonomy): Eukaryota > Viridiplantae > Streptophyta > Magnoliopsida > Asparagales > Asparagaceae > Agave > Agave tequilana. Next base: position 58,550 of record JAVJIF010019333.1, on the reverse strand, counting down.
GAGGTCGAGATCGATGAATGTGCGACGTAAAGTGACATGAGGTCCAGGAAAGTTGAAATCCTTCTCATTTATCTTCTAGGTAACTCATTATTTTCTTTCATCTCTCATCTTTTCCCAAAATTCATGGACCCCCTCTTTCGTTTAACATCAATATAAGTATGAATATGAATATAGAACATATGCACATGCACGATATCTCACAAGCTAATTCCTTAAACAGTAGGATGCTGGATCAATTCATGGTTCAAGTTGCAATCTCGGCAGCCAACTCGGTGGGCATAGAGAAACATCGATCGCGGGGTCTCGGATCAGTCTCAGATGCTACGCGCAAAATGCTACATAGAAACTCAAAAAATTCTGAAAAAATCATGACAAATCTTTAAAAAATATAGACATCAATATTCATATATCACATGTCCAAAACGAGTTTGTTTTGAGGGGTGATTGATGAAATATGATGATTTGGGGGGTAAATATAAGAAATATGGTGATTTGGGGGTAAATATAAAAAATTCAAATATAAAAAAGATTTGAGGAGTAAATAACTAAATATAAAGATTTGAGGAATAAATAAAAGAGAGATTTGATGGTTGAATATAACAGAGAGATTGGATGAGAAAGGGGGAAAGAAACATAGAAAGATTAAAGGGGTAGAGAGATTAAAAGAGGGGGAGGGGGGTAAGAGAGAGCAGGACAAAGAGAGATCAAAGCGAGGGAGCGAAAGGGGGAGAGAAAACATCCCTCCCTCCGATCTCTCCCTCCTTCCCCCTGATCTCTCCCTCCCTCGAGAGGGAGGGAGACGAGATAGATCGGAGGGAAGGAGGGAGGGAGAGAGGCGGGCGACGGCGCCAGAAAGGCGGCGAACGGCGTCAGAAAGGCGGGCGACCGATGGCGACGGCAGGCGGGCAAGGAAGGAGGTAAACCCTAGTTCTCTCTCTTTTTCCTTCTATGCCTGGAATCGGGCATGACTCGACCGAGCCGGTCGAGTCTCACCGAGTTGTCTCGTGACTCGGCCGAGTCATACCCGAGTCATGCAATTTTCACCATATAAGCGACTCGCGTCTCGTTATCGCATCAGCGGTGGCTGTTCTGATTGACTCAACTGAGTCTCTGAACCCTGGACCAATTACCAAGAACATGGGTCCCTTTGGTGCGCAAAATGCGATCGGTTACGTGTGGAGCATTACCATCTTAGGAACATGGTATGCCAAAGTTAGGCATCTTTGGACACTTGATCAAAATGAAATACATTTATACGGAAAATGGATTGAACTTTATGGAGTCATGGAGTTGTATTAGTTAATTATAAAATTTACCCAAGTGCACCTCTCCTTGATAAATATTTTTTTATTTTCCCTTTCCTTGAAACTTCTATGTTAATATTTGTATTTGAAAGAGCTTTTGTTATTCCAAAGTAACTATCTTGCCATGTCTCTTTCCTTTCCTTTTACAACAAAGAACATTACTTGTGTCCTCTTTTTGCTTAGTTTCATTAATCGCAAGAGTTTTAAATGCTTTGTTAGGGGGGCATCATCAAAGACTTGCATCTTTTTTTTTTTTATGAGAAACAGGATGGAAGTCACCCTCCAGCCAACGTCCGCGCATACGCGCACATGCGCACGCACCCCTACTAATTATTCAAATTAAATCTGCCGTTCGATAATTGCGGGGATTGAACTCGAGCTCCCCCTTGAGAGGGTGAGGTATTATCAATGGGCCAACCCATTGGTTATCTACAAAGTTGTTAAAATATCTTGACTGTTGAAATCATCATTTCAAGTTGCTATTGTTCCAAAATTCAAACCGTACATTTGGGATTATGGATCGTGAGGGGTCTGGCAATTTCAAGTAAGATAGTGACTCAACATGGCTACATGATATCGTAATATATATGAATAAATATATAATAAAGAAAGAGTACATATATGCAAATTTTAACGATATTAATAACATTTGACTACTACATGTATGCTGAAAGTTTCATATATCATACATTTTGTCTTGGAAAAATGATTAGGAGTAATTTCAACTTTCTCTAGGATAATTCAATGCATCTTTTGTTAATCTCACATTAAGGTGGCCCACTACTCTTATATTTATTATTGGATTCCATAATTAAAGCCTAACTGATATTATGCATGCCCAAATATTATGGTTACATTTATATAAGTTTATAATCACTTGAGATATAAAGGGCCATGATGGGTGGTTTTATCTCAAGGGGGTTATTTGCAAATGTGGACCCTCTTCTCTCCTCTGTGAATGAAAAAAAAAAAACAAACCTCTTCCCTTTTTGTGGAACCATCAATTTGAGAATAGGGTTTTGTGCAAGGAAAAGGAGACAGAGAGAAGAAAGGAGTTTGCATTAGGGTTTGCAAGAATCAAAGGAAAGGGATTAAGATCTTCATCCATCTAACTTCCTCAATCTCTCAATGGCTTCAGGTATGTGTTTAATTATGTATTTATTCTTGAGATGCATATAGATTCTAGATCCTTGGGTTATTTTGATCTTCATGAATCTTTGAGTATATTCTTAATTCTTACATTTGGTATCAGAGCTTTGTTTAAGAATCAATACATCTCAGAATTAAGATTATGGGAAATTAGGGTTTTTTGATTAACAGTTCAAAAATCAAATTTTTGATCATTTAATTGTAGAATTTTAAGAGGATTTAGTAGCCTTAATATTCTATTAATATTCCTCTAATTGTGCAATTAATTGGGATCAAAATTCAGTAATAGAAACCCTAATTTTTCATATTCTAATGGGTTCAGTCGTCGAAACAGAAACCGCATGAAATAACTGTTTCGTCGACTGTTAGTCGACTAGCCCATAACACCAGTCGACTAAGTCTCTTTCCAGAAAGTTGAGAACTCTCTGTTTTTACTGTTTAGTCGACTTGACATTTTGATTAGTCGACTAATAATGTGTATAGTCGACTAACCCTTTTCCCAAGTCGACTAACAGGTTAACCGAGAGTTGCCTTCCTGCAGGAGTCGACTAGTCTTGCCCTTGGTCGACTAACCTTTTATTTTGTAGTCGACTAATTTTTCCTCTATAGTCGACTAGACTTGACCCAAGTCGACTAGTCTCCTTTTGTAGTCGACTTGACTTGGCCTTAGCCGACTAGGCTTACCTTGACCAGTCGACTAATGGTTGTTTAAATTCAATCATAATTGTATGTTACACATTTAATGTTATTGTGTTAATATTGATTGATATTGGTTAAGTAATAAAATTGGAGTATTATAGGATTACTCAAATAAAAGGGTAGAAAATATTATTGGTTAGTTTTGTATTCATACGGTTTATTGATTTAGCAGTTGTCAAAGTGACCTATATTAGTAAGCCTTATGAATATACAACTACATAAAGGACTTGTCAATGAGGGTGACATTAAAGACAATAATATTCTCGATGGCGGTTCTAGTTAGGAGATTGGGACTTGCCCAAAGGAAAGTCTCTTTCAAATAATTATGAACCGGGTAGGGTAGTGTAATTTATGCAACTTAGTGGTGTAGAATTGGATACCCAAAGGTAACATGACTTACTGTCTAAGTGGCATAAATTATATTAGACCTACATAGGTGATAAAAGTTCTCACCTGTAGAGTGAACGCTGGATATGCTTAGGTTTGGCCCAAAGGAGAAATCAAAGTGATATCAATAGTTTATCTTCATAAAATTTAAAGTTTTTGTATTGATTCGAGGCCTTAATGTGAGCTTGTCCTATTTTGTTTCAGTGAACGTTCCCACTTCCCTTCACTCTCATGCAACTAGCATTCCAGCCCTGGATGGTACAAACTTTTCTGAATGGTTTGAGTATGTCCAATTCACACTGGGTGTACTGGATCTTGACATGGCTCTACTAGTTGAGAAACCTGAGGAAATCACTGCTGACAGTACAGCAGATCAGGTTAGTCATGCTAAAGCCTGGGAAAGGTCGAACAGACTCAGTCTCATGTTCATTAAGATGACCATTGCCAACAATATCAAGACTTCACTCCCTCAAACTACTAATGCATCAGAACTTTTAACTGCTGTAAAAGACCGGTTTAAATCTGCTGATAAGTCATTAGCTGGCACCCTTATGGCTGAACTGACTACCATGAAATATGATGGTAGTAGAGGAGTCCAACAACACATTCTTAATATGACTGATAAAGCTGCCAAGTTAGGAACACTGGGAATGAAAGTGAATGAATCCTTCTTGGTACAGTTCATCCTCAACTCACTTCCTCCTCAGTTTGGACCATTCAAGATTCACTATAATACTCATAAGGATAAGTGGAATCTGAATGAGCTGACTAGTATGTGTGTTCAAGAGGAAGTGAGACTGAGGCAAGAAGGACATCACTCAGTGTTGGCAGTAACTCAAGGAGCTATCCATAAGAAGGGAAAGTATGGAAGAGGTAAGAGGTTTCCACCAAAGAAAGGGAATGAACCTGGGGAAAGTAGCCAGGGTCATGGAAGGACTTTCACTGTCAAATGCTACTTTTGTGGTAGAAAAGGACATGTGAAGAAGGATTGCAACAAGAGAAAGGCTTGGTTCGAAAAGAAAGGTATGAATCTTTCTTTTGTATGTTATGAATCAAATCTTGCTGAAGTTCCTTCTAATACTTGGTGGATTGACTCTGGAGCCACAACTCACATAACTAATTCAATGGAGGGATTCCTTACAACCAGGAAAGTGAAAGATTTGTCTTTATGGGGAACCGTCTCAAAGTGGAGGTCGAGTATGTTGGAACTTATCGACTACTCTTAGAGACGGGTCATCAGATGGATCTTGTAGACACTTTTTATGTACCTTCGATTTCTAGGAATTTAATGTCATTATCCAAATTAGATGTTGTTGGATATTCAGTTTTATTCAGTTGTGAAAAACTCAATTTAATGTTTAATTCAATGTCGGTTGGACATGGAATTTTATGTGATGGTTTATATAAAATTTCCTTGAATGATGAGTTTGCACAATCTCTTTTAACCCTGCATTCAAATGTTGGTTCTAAACGTGGCTTAATTAATGAAAAATTCTCTGTCTTGTGGCATAGACGACTGAGGCATATCTCCAGGGATAGAATTGAAAGATTAGTGAAGAATGGGATTTTGGATAACCTAGACTTCACTGATTTTGGTGTTTGTGTGGATTGCATAAAAGGAAAGCAAACCAAACACACCAAGAAAGGTGCCACAAGAAGTAAAGAGCTTCTTGAGATTATTCATACAGATATTTGCGGACCACTCTCTATTCCATGTTTTACGGGAGAGAGATACTTCATTACCTTTATAGATGATCTATCTCATTATGGTTATGTATATCTAATTCATGAAAAGTCTCAGGCTGTTGACATCCTTGAGGTGTTCATTACAGAAGTCGAGAGGCAATTAGATAGAAAAGTTAAAATCATAAGATCAGATCGAGGTGGTAAGTTTTATGGAAGATATGATGAGTCAGGACAAAATCCTGGCCCATTTGCCAAATTTCTAGAAAAGCATGGTATTTGTGCTCAATACACAATGTCAGGTACGCCTCAGCAGAATGATGTTGCTGAAAGGCGAAACCGAACACTTATGGATATGGTTAGGAGCATGATGAGCTTCTCTAATGTACCTAATTCATTGTGGAATGAAGCCTTAAAGACTGCCATGTATATCTTGAACAGGGTTCCTAGTAAAGCAGTCCCAACAACTCCTTTCGAGTTGTGGACTAGTAGGAAACCTAGTTAAGACACTTACATGTTTGGGTTGTCCAGCAGAGGCTAGAATATATAATCCACAAGAAAAGAAATTAGACTCAAGGACCATCTCTGGGTATTTCATTGGTTATCCAGATAAGTCTAAAGGGTACAAATTTTATTGTCCTAACCATAGTACAAGAATTATTGAAACTGGTAATGCCAGATTCCTTGAGAATGGCGAAATTAGTGGGAGTGATGAACCAAGAAAGGTGGATCTTGAAGTGATAAGGGTAAATATCCCAATACCCTTTACTTCAAGAGAAATTGTTGTCCCTCAGCTTGATCATCAAGCTGAGTTACCAGAACAACATAATGATATTGGTTCACCACTTCATGAGGATATCGCCATTGAAAATGTTGTAGAACCACCACAACCGGCAGCTTTGAGGAGATCTCAAAGGGAAAGAAGATCTGCCATTTCAGATGATTATGTGGTGTATCTACAGAAATCTGATTTCGATATTGGGATTTATAAAGATCCAGTTTCATTTTCACAAGCCATTGAAAGTAATGATTTTAGTAAATGGATTGATGCTATGAATGATGAGTTGAAATCTATGGACCAAAACAAAGTCTGGGATCTCGTCGAATTGCCTAATAACTGTAAGAAAGTCGGGTGTAAATGGGTCTTTAAGACCAAGCGCGACTCCAAAGGCAATATCGAACGATATAAGGCCAGACTTGTGGCTAAAGGTTTCACTCAGAAAGAAGGCATTGATTATAAATAAACCTTCTCTCCAGTATCAAAGAAGGACTCTTTTAGAATCATCATGGCCCTTGTAGCTCATTATGACTTAGAGTTATATCAAATGGATGTGAAAATAGCTTTTCTGAATAGAAATTTGGATGAGGAAATTTACATGGAACAACCTGAAGGGTTCGCAAAGAAAGGAAAAGAACACTTGGCTTGCAAATTAAAGAAATCCATATACGGATTGAAACAAGCTTCCAGGCAATGGTATATAACGTTTAATGATACCATTACCTCTTTCGGATTTACAGAAAACACTGTTGATAAGTGTATATATCTGAAGATCAGTGGGAGCAAGTTTATCTTTTTGGTTCTGTATGTGGATGATATCTTGTTAGCCAGTAGTGATATTGGTTTGCTGTATGAAACTAAAGACTATCTTATCAAGAACTTTAAGATGGTTGATATGGGTGAGGCAGCTTATATTATTGGCATAGAGATCTTCAGGGATAGATCTCGAGGATTGCTAGGACTGTCTCAGAAAGGTTATATCAATCGAGTCTTGGAAAGATTTCATATGGAATTATGTTCAGCCAGTTGTGCACCCATTATGAAGGGTGACAAATTAAGTGGGAGCCAGTGTCCTAGAAATGACTTAGAAAAGGGTCAAATGTAGAAAGTTCCGTATGCGTCAGCTGTTGGGAGCTTGATGTATGCACATACTTGTACCAGGCCAGATATCAGTTTTACTGTTGGGATGTTAGGAAGATACCAGAGTAATCCAGGAATGGAGCACTGAAAATTGGCAAAGAAAGTAATGCGGTATCTTCAAGGGACGAAGGATCATATGCTCACATATAGGAGATCAGATCAGTTGGAAGTGATCGGCTATTCGGACTCAGATTTTGCTGGTTGCCCAGATAGCAGGAAGTCTACCTCAGGCTTTATTTTCATGCTGGCAGGTGGGGCAATCTCATGGAAGAGTGTAAAGCAGTCTATCACTGCTTCATCCACGATGGAGACTGAGTTCATAGCTTGTTTTGAGGCCACGAATCATGCATTATGGTTACGTAATTTTATCTCAGCACTTGGTGTAGTTGATTCTATTGCCAGGCCGCTGAAGATATTTTGTGATAATACAGCAGCCGTTTTCTTCTCTAAGAATGGAAAGTACTCTAGTGGTTCCAGACACATGGAACTTAAGTACTTAGTGGTTAGAGAAAGAGTTCAGAAACAAAAGGTGTCTATTGAGAATATAAGTACCACTTTAATGGTTGCTGATCCATTGACCAAGGGATTACCTCCAAAGACATTCAAAGAACATGTTATTAGAATGGGTCTTTTGAGTAATCTGTAATGTATGTTTTGGTACTTATGTAATTGACACTATTGCGCAATAAAAGTTTGTTTCTGTATTTCCTGTTATCCAATTATGTGTGCACATATTATGTATGGATGTTTGTTAAACAGGAAATGTCTTGACAAGACAAATTACAGGGGTCATTTTGGTTATGGACTCAATTAGTAAGGGTTATCAATGTTGTGGTACGTAGAAGGGAGTATGACATAGATGTTGTATAACCGCTATGACTCACATTGATGGTCCAAGCTAATTGCAGTATTACAGTATTTAATTATTTGAGCTTATCAGTTATTATTTTTTTAAATTCGTGATCACGTGTTAAAGTTTTTCAGTATGGAATCCAATAGAGTCAAAATGTTTTGAAATGAGTCTTTTTGTTTGTTTTCCAAAGTTTTTATCATAATCGGTTAGTGGTCCAAGTGGGAGAATGTTAATCTCACATTAAGGTGACCCACTACCCTTATATTTATTATTGGATTCCATAATTAAAGCCTAACTGATATTATGCATGCCCAAATATTATGGTTACATTTATATAAGTTTATAATCACTTGAGATATAAAGGGCCATGATGGGTGGTTTTATCTCAAGGGGGTTATTTGCAAATGTGGACCCTCTTCTCTCCTCTGTGAATGAAAAAAAAAAAAACAAACCTCTTCCCTTTTTGTGGAACCATCAATTTGAGAATAGGGTTTTGTGCAAGGAAAAGGAGACAGAGATAAGAAAGGAGTTTGCATTAGGGTTTGCAAGAATCAAAGGAAAGGGATTAAGATCTTCATCCATCTAACTTCCTCAATCTCTCAATGGCTTCAGGTATATGTTTAATTATGTATTTATTCTTGAGATGCATATAGATTCTAGATCCTTGGGTTATTTTGATCTTCATGAATCTTTGAGTATATTCTTAATTCTTACATCTTTATTTTACGTTGAAACATATATAAACTTATTGAGGACCATGTTCCACTAAATCTTGTATAAATAAAAGTAAATATCTTAAACATACAGTGTGAACAAAGAATAGTGTGAATGTAGAACATGTCCAAGAAGTGTTCTAAATTAAAAGTATATTATAAAATTAAGATACATTTGGGCAGTGTTCGACACAGAGGTGAGGAGTCTGTATCAGTACTCGACTTTCTGAAGAGGTGCAACTTCATAATAGAAATATTCGTGCCATGGAGATGCCAAAGAGCCAAAATGGGATTATATTCCTAGCACCATACTAGAGAAGTATTAGATATAAAAATATATCCCTTCATCTCGTCTTAACTCTAGGGTTTCGATAAAGTGGCAAGGACTATAAGATGGTGTGAGAGTTAACCTGACTCCATCCAGGCGTATGTTAAAAAAATAGATTAAAGAAAAGTAATATTGTTGCTCGATGCCTCCGCTTTATTCATACAAAAGGTGCTCAACTTGCAAGAATGTAAAAATGTGAAAATATATTGAAAACTTAAGTTAAGAGATCTTAGTGCAAGCCAGTTCATTCCATCACCAAAATATATAGTAAATAATTTAACATCAACAAATAGTGGATGACAAGAAGAATGAGATTTGGAAGTAGGTAATAGTATAATAGGCATAGTCGAGAAGAGAGCATAACACTGTGGACAATGAGAATAAAAGATAGGGGAAATGGACAAAGTCAAAACTAAAGGTTATTTTGTTGGTGATTAGACAACATAGGAATCATGGTTCAAAAACTCGGCCGTTCTAGTTCCAACTTAGTCCAATTGGAACTGGAACGGTCTTTCCTATTTTGAGACCGGTTCAAGAGTCAATCTATTGCATTGTTTTGCTTGACTCGGGCCCGACTCAGCTAAGTCACCCGAGTTGAGGTCGAGTCGGCCTCAAGTCAAGGCCGAATCAAGCCAAAATTACATATAATTAATTTAAATATTTATTAGAAAGGTAGAGCTAATTTTTACTTTTGTGAAAAGAGTAGTTAATTTAAATTTAATTAATTTCATATAATTTACTAAATTATGCATTTATTTTGATATTTAAATACCACGACGCATGTATATATGCATGCATTATCTTGATGTTTAATGTCCTAATTGATATGTTATGGACATGTTATACGTCAATTTTGATATCTATATTTTAAAGATTTGCCATGATTTTTTCATTATTTTTTGAGTCTATGTAACGTTTCGTGTGTCTCGTTCGAGTCGGAGCCGCGATGCCAAGATCGATGTGGAACGGTGCCCACCGAGTCGGCGACTGAGACCGTAACTTTGAACCACGTGAATACATCGACCACCAGAAGCTTGGGTATTATATATCTCACATAAAATACACACATTGTGCAATCATAGCAGAGTCCTTTACCCATATGTTGCACAGACATGCCTTCATCTGTGCCATATGGGTTCTAATATTGTCTGGTAATTGCTTTAATTAGCACCTCAGTTCTCACCCTATAGGAAACCTGGCGATTCCAATTGCCACATGGTGTCCACTGAAGAGAATTGTTCAAAATTTTTAATAATGTCCATGCCACCACACCAAAGTTGTGAAGTTAATGTGAGGGTTGAGATATTTATATTTTAACACGCTCTCCCAGCTTGAGCGTCTCTTTTTATGAGCCGAAATCTGGGCTTTTTGCTATAGCAATTTTTTATTTTAAGTTTGCTTTTTAATGCGTGACCAGTAAGAATTGAATTTATGTTGCTCTGATTCCATATTAATGTCCTTATCATTATACTAAAACTTTAAAGTTAAGGTGAGGGTTGAGGTATTTCTATTTTATATTTTAACAAGTTTGTTACAAAAATTTGTGCAGAAAGCTTCATAAAGTTTACTAGAGCCCTACATACTTTTTTTTTTGCTAGAGCTGTAGTATAGAGCCATTTGTGCTACTTTGACAACCTACTTCACTCTGCTTTTTAGTGGGAAGTGGAATAGTCGGCTTTTAATGGGAAATAAAGCTCCACTTCGCATCCTAGATGAAGTTTATTCTGCACTTTTTAGTGATCAAACTTGATTGAATGCCAAAGATTCCTCTACTTCCTACGTTTCTTTTACCTGTTCCATGGGAGTTGACAAATACATTGATCGGTAAAGGCTCTCACGTAAGAAATTTCCCATAAATAGTGTCGGACTATTTGGAGCTGGGTGTGGGTATACGCCCGCACTGATTTTATAGAAGATTTGAAAGTAGGGATGGCAATTTGACCCGTACCTGCGGGGACCCGACCCGACCCGACCCGAATGGGGCGGATTTTTTGATCGTTGACCGGGTTCGGGTCGGGTAACGGGGAAAACCCGAAATAACAAGGCCGGGGCGGGGTGGGTATGGTATAGCATTGCCCCGCCCCGTTACCTGCCCCGCTATTTTTTCATATAATGAGTATAACAATATTATATATACATCTACTTAAATAACCCAACTTTTAACACTAATTATAAATATGTCATTCCCTATAAATATCTAAACCAAATGGTCCAAAATCCAAATCCAATTTACCCTAAAAATTTGAACCTAATACACGATTTCGGGTCGGGTCGGGTATTTTCATTACCCGTCAGGGCGGGGATGGGGGTGACTGTGAAATACCCAATGGGGTCTGGGGCGGGGACGGGGTGGGTTTTGGGATTTCGGGTACGGGGACGAACTGTTCAATACCCGGCCCCGCCCCGTTGCCATCCCTATTTGAAAGCTTACGCATTACCTTGATAGTTTTATATAATACCCCTACAGTCTACGAATTTGTTATTCATAAAAAAAGATATATTTGAGGCTTTGCTCAAGTGATAAAATTTTAGAATAGGTTATTGGAAGTTCTAAGTTCAAGTCTTGGTTATTGGTTATGCCATTTTCTTCTTCTTTTTATTTATAACTACACAGTAAACTAAAAAAGTTAATTGTGATTGTTGATTAAGAGATAAAATAATTAATAACAAATATGAAAAGATTATAGTGTTGGGGAGTTACACGGAGAACACGATGTGCCTTAAATAAAGGCTGAGAATCAATCTAACCCAAAAGCTTAGCTGATAGGTAGGGACCCCATTTTTTAATTTAAGTCCATCACTTTTTTATTTACTTTCCAATATGATACTAATCTCACATGAATACTCAATAATTTCTGCTTTCATGTATAAATATAACATTCATTCACGAGAATTCTAGGCCACACACGGATCTCAGCCATCCGTGAGAATTTCATCCATAGATATGGCGACCTTGGTGTTAACAACCTGCAGTAGCAACCGACTAACCATTCACGAATCTCTACAGGTCGTAAAAAGCAGACCTTGGTCATCTTCCAACTAATTTGTTGGGCTTCACATTAGACTGCACTCTCCCGTGGGTCACAACGTGGCTCTGATACTACTGTTTGGGAGTTACACGAGTCTCCACGAGGAACATGGTCTTAAATAGAGGCTAAGAACTAATCTGATTCAAAAGCTTAAACCGATATGTGTAGACTCCACTTTTTATTCAAGTCCATCACTTTATTCATTTTTCACTATGAGACTATATTTTCACAAGAATACCCAACATTCAGTAAATAGAGCTATAAATAAATCTAATTATATTCTACTTAAAGAACTGACCCTGTACATACCAAAAGTAAATAAGATGTATTTAATGCTAAAGATACTCCCATATTATTAATTTTGGACTAATGATGATAATTATTATTTTAAAGATAATATTGGTAACTAATTTTTTCTTAATCAAATTTCAACATATTTAATCATTAATCACATGAAATATATGTCTGGAGGAAATATATATCAATTCATACTTTATAGTTTAGATTTAAATTCTCGTATCAAGTTTCCTTACACGTGCATCTCACGTGCGCAAAATCCAGTCTTATTCCCTTGCACCCACACTGGAAAGAAATTCTGTGTCCGCCACTGTCCAAAAGTATTGAAAATGCTATATTTTAACTATTTAATAATTTAGGTGCTGCCTTGTTTAATTTCTTAATTCTTTATGCTACGTCCATTTCTTAAGAAAATGCTATATTTTCACTTTTTATTCTTTTAATGTTGTACAATGATTGGTTTCTTTCTGTAAGAGGCTTGATATTTAATGTATATAAACTCAATAATTTTCTTTAGTTTTTCCCCCGATATTGTCTATTGTTCTTATTTTTCTATTTTTTTACTTCTCTAAAAAGTGAGACTAATTTTCACCAATTGAGTTCTTATTTACATGTTTTGATATTTTACATGCATTTTCTTAATTATCGTATTAGTGCTTTTTTAGTTCTATTATAAGTTGTAAATTATCTTATTGAATGATAGGATGGTTTGTTCATTCTGTGCTTTATTTATCTTTTGCTGATCATATGCACTTTCCCTAGCCTAACACTTGGGATCAATTTCGGACCCCACCCACCCACCCACCCACCCACCCAACACACACACACACACCAACTAGTTGAGTAGATTATTTATTATTATTATATTTTTAGCTTTTTACTTATTCCCCTCGATCTTTGTGTGTCTGCGCACACTTGTGTGCACTCCCATGCATCAGTATCTTTGGCTATGCTCTTGAAGGCAAGTTCGCTGAGCTGCTATGTTTTGTGTTCTTACAGGCTCATTTGCATTATGCTACGATGAATTTGTTCTGCATCATATACCCAGACACTATGAATTTGTTCCTGTGTGAATTGAGTTTTTTTTATTTTCCAACTGTTTCACATGTGTTTGATAACAGGAAAGGGAGATCACAGCAGCAGCTGAGAAGCTAGCAGAATGCCAGGAGACCATTTTTCTTCTTGGAAAGCAATTGAATTCATTGCGTCCTCCAGCACAATCGCTTGGCTCCTCCCCAAACAATAGACAATAGACAACAGACAAGTGACGGAACACTGGAAGATGAGCCAAGTGCAAGCTGTTTTACCAGCGGTCAAGGCATGCTTAGCCCACAACACTTGGAACAGGCTGAAGTAGAAAATGTTGTTACCTCTACAACACACAGAATGGGAGGCGAACCCCCCTTAAATGGATACAACTCCCACGTAAGCCCATCTGAATCAGGTCCCTTTCCAAAATCACCCCTCAATTCCAAGAACCATAAGCATACGTCAAGATCAGCATCGTCCTCCTTTTCCTCCTGAAACCCACTGCCGGAGAAACATGGGCGGGGATTTAGCCGTTTTTTTCTCAAAGGGAAGGAGTGAACACTGAGGACATACGAGGCATTTCCTGCAATGCATAAAACCACAGCTTGCCTGCATCTTTTCTGGCTCTTGATTAAACTTATTAGAACCATCTTAGCAATTTCTAAGGCCGATCAAGTTCTTCATGGACGGATAACTCATGTTTGAAAAGATGGATTAAGGTATCAACTGTTTGAGATGACGGTCATGATACCAGTGACTGTTCTTTTATGGAATTGGGGAACGCCGTTGAAGTGAAATATATCGAAGGTTGTTAAGATTTTTGTTCATGATGATGACTGACAGAACTAGAATTGCGGTTCTTTCATGTGGTGAAGCTCATTGTATATTTGCGTGGAGAGAACATTATTATTTTCTTTATTTTGCTTTCTTAGAAACAGGGTGTTTGTATTGGGAAAGGTATGTGATTTTTGGCTCAATAATTTGTTCTTGTACAGTTTATCTGCAAAAAGACCTCACCTATTTTTAGTATTATTTTTACTGATCATTTTTGCTTATAAGATCAGTTTGAATTTTCTATAATCTGTCATAAACTTGCGCAAATATGTTATACTGCTAGTCTTGTTGGCCATTGTTCAGTGGAAGAAAGGTCTCAACTATTGAAAACCTTTTCTTTCTTTCTTTGTTAATTTTCCTTTTTTTGCAGGGAAGTGTTTTTAAATAGCTTAATATTTACAATATTTATATGCATGTTTTTCTTATTACAATAACTGAAACTACGATCCAGAACACAAGATCTTAGTGTACGCGCCGGAAAAGGGGAAAGAAGGTCTTTTGCTGTAAAATTTTCCTTGAATCAGATGAAAAGATTACAACAAAAAAAAACAACTTTTCCTTCCAGTTACAAGGGAGGGAGGATGTTGAGTCTTGAATCCTCCCTTTGTTTAATGCTGGGTTCTTTGTGTGGCGGTGGAGAGTGAATCTTGTTCTCCGTTGACCGGATGACCGTCGGGATCGTCAGGGATCTTCTCTTCGGCTGGTAGAAAGAGTAGCACAGCTCTTGTCTACCAAAACTCTCAAAGAGAAGGCAGGCAAAGAGTAGCTTGTACGCAGCAAGCTTGACGAAAAGTTGAGCTCTCTCCTTTTTCTGCCGTGTCTGGTCGTCTGATTGCCGATCCTCTTATCACCAAATGCCTTTGATTGCTGATCGCCAATTGCCACTCTCCTCTTATCGTCCCCTTTTCTCTCTGATTCCCTCGTCCTCATAGCAAACGAGGCTATTTATAGAGGTCCTAGGGGGTGAACGTGCCCCCTAAAAATGCTCCACGATGAGGGGCTGACCTCCCCGCTATGTGGGCGGCGACTGGCCCATAACCAGGGTGGTTATAACTGAGACGCGGGTTTAAGCCCACGCGCCTTGAGGTCGGGGCACGGGTGTCGAGCCCATGCGCCTTGATGCTGAGACGCGGGTGTCGAGCCCACGTGCCTTGATGCTGAGACGCGGGTGTCGAGCCCACACGCCTTGATGCTGAGACGCGGGTGTCGAGCCCACGCGCCTTGATGCTGAGACTCTGCCTTTTAATGGCTTGTCTATTAGTGATTTTTAGACAGCCTACAGAACCCCCTCCAAAGTTTTCGATATTCCGCAGTTAACTGGGACGGATTTCGAAATACTTTGGACTTTAGCTGAATTCACCTCCATGACTGGACTGTTAATGCTCCGGGTTTGATCTTATCTGGAGTTGGTCTTCGTGAGTGTACTGTTGAACTCTTTGAGGCCACCAGAGTTGATCGTGTTGAGTGTCTAGATACACAGTCTAAACCTCCCCGATTGCTTTTAGTCTGTCATGGACGCGCTTTAAGCCAAGAGTGGTTGGTCATCTGCTTGTGCCAGTGTACTGTTGAACTGATTTGCAGAAGCAGGAGGCCGAACACTGGTCCTTTTTGAAAAGCTGAGATGGTACTGCTTTAAAGACGCGACTGATCTTCCATAAAGCAGACGCGATGTTCAGCCGGGCTGGAAAGACGCGAACTTCTTAGAGAGACGCGACTTTTTGAATGCATTTATGGCGGTGATGACGGGGCACGTCCATCGAAGAGGTGCGTCCGTTGGGTGCAAATCTGTGCCATGTCATGATTGCGCTGCCAGTTGGCCTGGGGAACCGGCGGGATTTCACCTTTTGGCGCGTGGACTTCCGGTTCATTAAATGATTTGCTCCACGTGTTAAGTGATGACTCGCTGCAGGGCTATGGTGCGCGATCTTCGCTGCAAAGAAATTGATTTGCTCCACGCGTCAAGCGATGACTCACTGCAGAACTAATCGAGCCACGCGCCGCGTATCTTCGCGAATCCTTGTGCCTATAAAAGGCAACAGTGAGAGAGATACCTCTTCTTCTCCGAGCGTACTTGTTTAGGGTTTTCAAGAAAAAGAGGTCTTTTTTCTCTGTTCATCCCCATTACTGGATTCTTAATCACCAATGGCACCCAAGACCAAGTCAACCGCATCCTCCTCAAGAGCGGCCGTCGCCGAGGCCCAGAGGGGCGGTTCCTCCGCCCAGGCATTCTCTTTCCCAGGGATAACGCCGCTTAGGGTTGAACCTTCGCCATTACTGGAAGCTCATGGAACCATTAACAGAATCGTCAACACAGAAAATAAACCGTGTTTGATTCTCAGACGCGGTCTCAGACGCGGTCTTTGAGTTGATAACCAAGGCGCGGGTTTGATGACCCGGTGCCAGCAAGTCCTGTATTTCAGATTCTTCACTTAGAATATTTCTAATTGTGAAGAGTTCGGACGCGGACTTGAAGATTTTTCATCAGGTGCAGGTTTTTGATGAACCTTGCACCTGAGCCCAAGTACTTAGAGAATTCTCATAAGTCTTGGTTTGCAAAACGCGGACTTGATCCTGCTGGTCTTACGCCTGGATGCGGATTTGCAGGTCTGGACGCGGATTTGATAATTCCTGCGTCCAGTATTTCTTCTGCGTCTGGACTATAGATTCGCAGGTCTGGACGCGGACTTGATAATTCCTGCGTCCAGTATCTCTTCTGCGTCTGGACTATAGATACTTAACATTTTTCTGATAAAGTGTCTAATTAAATGTCCTTTTCTTTTGCAGTGCCACACCCTTCTGCCCCACTCGCCAAGAAGCGCCACTTTGGACATGTAGGTGGTGCTGACCGTGATCTGGCCTTTGTGCTACAAAGGACAGTACCTGTGACTGCTGACAAGTCACAGGAGCGCCAGAAAAGGCTCTCCAATGTTGATATGACGACCCTTCGGGTGCTTATGACCGATGCAGCATTCACAACGGATGATCGCGTCAAGCTGGAGAAGCCTGCCTTCTTCTTCGGGGATTGTATCGGTGATGGCGGCTATTCCATATATAATGGAAATTATAGATGGCTCCGTCAGATAGGGGATAGGAGATTCTTTCTTCCAGAAATGGAGAGGATGTTCCCGCTGTCTTATCTCCAGCACATGTCCGTCCCTCGGAAGATGAAATGGGACGTTTCCCGATACGTCCCTGAGATTACCCTCGGTGACTTGGGCTCCCAGAGGGTATACCGTCATGATAGTCATGATAGGGCGGTTCTTGGCCTGTTCCCCGGGTCGCGCAAGTCTGAGCTCCCAGTTGGAGAGATACCAAAACTCGGCACTACCTTCCTCAACGCGTTTATGAAAGCGGAGGGTGATTTTCCGGTTAAGTTCCGTGCGCCCGGGTGGGTTCATTCCACCGAGAAGTATTGTGGCGCGGGATGGTGAGCTTCGTCCTTACCGATCTTGGAGATCTGCTGGAGCATGTGGGACTGTACCCAGCAGTCAGGGCCGTGCAGTATGGCATCCCGCTGAGTTCTCAGAACTTCTTCGGGGTCCTGGAGCGTTACAATTCTTTGACGGGGACATTCTTCACCCCGGTCGGAGAGATGGGCCTTGCACTGCACGAGTTGCATGAGGTCTCGGGGCTGGCAACAGGGGATTCTCCCTATGAGGAATATATCCCAACCACTGAGGAGCTCAACCTTATGAAGGAAAGGTCTCCTCAAATGTACGAGACTTATTGGGAAGTGTTATGTCACTTCCATATTTGCGGCCAGATAACCACTTGGAGGTCGGGAGGAATCAAGCAGCTGTCTTGGGCCAGTTACTTGTTCAACAATGTCAATAAGAAAGACCATCCAATAACTCGACTGGCTCCAGCTCCGACCAGGAAATTGAAGACAGGGTCGACCAGGCTTCTGAAGGCTTCTACACCACAGATTCGAATGAGGACGGTTTCGAACCTGACATGGTCTTCGAAAGCTTTCACCATCAAGCTCGGACCCCTATCTCTGATCGAGCATTGTTGGCGGGCTTCTTAATACTGTGGCTGAAGCGTTGTGTGGTGCCCACGCTGCCACATGAAGTCATTGTTGCCGACGTGGTGTACCCGGCGGTGCTCCTGGCCTATGGCAGTCCCATAGCCCTTCTTCCGGCCGTGGCGGCTGGCATTCAGAGCGGGTTGCGGGTGTTAACCCAGGCTTTCTGCTAACCCGGGAAGGCTGTCGACTCCCATGGCAAGCCGATCCTTGACTCAGAGGGGAAGCCGACGGTGAAGCGCCCCAACTCTCGGATCGAGCTGCCTTATACGTACCTCATGGCTTGGTACGTGATGCACTGCCCTTCCCTGATGATGCCGGTGCCTTGGAGTGAGGGTTTCGCCCCTTTTGTACAGCGGTTGGAGGGTTCGGACTGGCGTAATACTTATATGTATTTCGTCCGTAAGTGCATTTCAGATGCTTCGAACTACCAGCTCAATCGCTGCTTCCCCGAGATCCCTGGTGCATCTTTCGGGGATCTATTTATTGATTCTGTGGGCCCAGATGACTATACGAGGTTGTCCTCGGGGGTCTTCTGGTGGTTGATCAACATTCGGCCCGGATATGTGCTTTTTCGGCAAGGGACTTCATGCACAATCGAGCCGTACATGCCGAATCGTTTCGCCCGACAGTTCGGCTACGATCAACTCTACGTCGGCAATCCCAATGCTCTACTCGCCTTCGAAGGGAACTTGTTCGAAGGTGCTCGGGCTTGGTACTACAGTGTGGCCGGAGGGACGGAAGCAATCCTTCTACCTACCGAGGGGTCAAAGTGCCGTATGAGTTTCAGCTTCTGCTCCTGGTATTTCCAAGTCAACCAGACACCAAACTTTGTTCCGGAGTATTCATGCATTGAGAGTATCAATGCAAATCTCGAAGCAAGGTCGGAGTCCGGTAAATGCTCGCGAGGCGTCGAGCAGTACCTGAAGGCTCTGAAGGAGGTCGGGAGAAGGTCAAGGGAGGAGCCGCGAGCAACAAGGGCGGAGCCGCGATCAACAAGGGCGGAGCCGCGACCAACCAGGGCGGAGCCGCGACCAACCAGGGCTCGACAGGCGGTGAGCAAGGTCGTCAAGGCTCTACTTCCACTGCTGAGCCTGCCCCAAAGAAGGTTCGGAGAGACTTGACGGCCGAAGTTTCTCGATCCGCGGACATCCCTTCTGGTGTTGGGGAGCCGAGGGAGGAAGAGGTGGACAAGGAAGACACTCCCTTAGTCCATGCCCGCAGGTTACACCGCAGGAGCCTCAGGATTGCAGAGGAAGGGGAGCCTGCTGACAGACCCACCGCCACTGACGAGACCGAGCATCTCGAGGTCGATATAATGAGCGGAGTCGATGTTGAGATTCCGGGGATCTCAGCTCAGCCCGAGTCTTCCTCAGCTCAGAGGAGGGATGAGGTGCAACAGCCTGGGTCTCCTTCTGTCTTCATCTCCAGTCCTCGGATGGTTGACCCCAGCCCTACCACTGGGGTGTTTAGAGGCAAGGCTCCGGTTACCGAGGCCTCTCATGTTGAACCGTCGTCTTCCTTATCCGCAGAGGAAAGCGATTTTAAGGATGAGGTCGACTATGGTGACGAACCCGCTCCTCCCGATCCGAGCAAATTCTCACACATCTCGGAGGAGGAAATATATGGGTGTGGGCCGGCGACGACGTCACCACCAGCGGTTGCTCCTGCTGAAGGTACTCTTTTCACCTTCTGAGCCGATTTCCTTTTTCATTTTGAAGAGGAGGCTTTAACATTCTCCTTTTATGCTGCAGGATTGCCTGAGGATACCGAGGCTGCAACCTCCTCGCATATCGAGGAGATGGTGAAAGAGTTGACCCAGCCGGAAGGAGTTGAGACTCCAGCTGCCGAGGCAACTACCGAAATCGGGGAGGCCTCTACTCTGCAGGAAGAGGAGGCCACTACTGAAGTCAGGGAGACTTCTCCTCTGCAGGGTTCGCCCAAGGATTCGACATCTCTGGACCTCCAGCTTGGTAAGGAAGTTTTGATGTCTCGGATGTTTCTCTTCTTACCATTCTGGCTAATGTTGAGATAACTTGCAGAGAGAACCGAGGGGGCCCAGGTAGAGAGTCTGACGGTCAGTGTCCCTCCGGAAGGCCACACGGCCCAAGTCTTGGCTGAGGTTTCTGAGGAGGTCGAGCTCACTACCCTGTCATCGGCTGTGGAGGTTCCTGCAGAGGTGGCACCCCCAGAAGCGCCAGTGGCTGTTCTGCTCTTGCCGTACCCGTGGTCAGCTCAACTCTTGCACCAATAGAGCCGATCTACATCCCCCACCCCGTGATAGAGAGGGGATCGGGGAGCACTTCGGATGATGATATCATGGAGCTTTTGACACGCCAGGCGGTGCAGCAGTTCCTTACCTCGATGCGAACATGCATCGATTTCGTCCTGACTAGGGGTAGCTCCCTTGACTTTGCCCAGATATTTCTCGAAAACCAAGTCGAGAACATCAAGTTGGCCGGAGGCCTTTCGCTAGCCCAGGCGAGTCAGCTGCTGGTGGATCAGCTGGGACAGCACCTGAGAGAGCTTCGATCCCTGGAGGATGATGCCGGTTCATCCCACGAAGCCCAAGAAGCGCTGAACAGGCTCCTTGCTGCTCAAGAGCAGGAGCAAAAAGAGGTGGAGGAGAGGATCACCGATAGCACTCGTCTTCTTGAACGTGTCCAGGCTGATCACCAAAGGCTGGCGATTGAGTCCGAGGAGTCAGAGACGAACATACAGGCCGCAAAGCAGGTTATCCTTGACTCTCGGGCTGTTATAGCTAGGGCTGAGGCCATGATTGTCTTCAACGAACAGAGGCTTGCTACCTCTGAAAAGAGGCTAGCGGAGTTAGAGATTGCCAAGACGCAAGCCGAAGCGGACTTCTCTGTTTGTTCGTTCGAGCTAGAATCCCTCCGAGTGCAAGCGCAGGGATTTTTGTCTGAAGCGGATCTGCGGGCTCGAGCTCTCATGGAGGTTGAGAAGGCGCGTCAACATAGGATACATCGCCTTAGAGAGCAAATCCGTTCTTTGGCGGACCAGGACTTGTAGCCTTCTCTCTTTTTTTTTTTTTTAGAGAAGGACACTCTGTTCACTAAGAGTGTTTTGTATTAACTTTTATCATTTTTGATATAATAAAAGTCTTTGAAGTTTTTGGTTCCACCTCCTTTGTTGCCTCGCTGTGGATAAATTTGACCTCTTGATCACAATCTTTGATTAATTGACTGTGAATGCTGAACTTAGGCAGAGCTAGCCCTTTTGATGAGACACAGCGTCAATCCATAGGGAGACGCGGTCATTAGTTCATAAGGACTCAGATAGAACTAAGTCCTT
The DNA here is from genome assembly GCA_038442645.1 of Agave tequilana. NCBI lineage: Eukaryota > Viridiplantae > Streptophyta > Magnoliopsida > Asparagales > Asparagaceae > Agave > Agave tequilana. The sequence goes on along the minus strand of JAVJIF010019333.1, from coordinate 36,991 downwards.
TTGATGAGACGCAGCGTCAATCCATATGGAGACGCGGCGGCATCAACTCGTAGAGAGAAACACGGTTTTGAGTAACGCGAGTCTGTCCTGCCAATGAAGACGTGACGCGAGGGACGCAGCCTTGTGTATTTTCCCATTAATCTCAGAATGGGCTAAGTCCTTTGCTGAATCAAGTGCTTTACCTTAAAATGGGCCCTGTTTGCTGAAGGGACACGATTCTGAGTCACGCGGACTTTCCTTTGGAACGCAGGTGGACGTTATTCATTCTGAAAAAAGGAGACGCGGGTTCCGGGACGCGGTTTTCCCATCTGCGTATCGATGTAGAGGTTACATGCGGCCTGACATAAAGATTTTATGAGATCTTTGAACGTCAAGTCTTTGCTGACGATTGGGAAACCGGGTCATCCTTGTTTCCCGAAGCAGTTGTCCACGCGTTGGTTCCTCATTGGACTCAGACGTTAATGCTTTTTAATGCAAAACCGGCGCTGGCGGTTTGAGACCAGCGCCTGCGACGGTTCCCAAAGCAACGTTCCACGCGTCAGACTCCTATTGGACTTTGACGGTCATGCGGTCATTAAGGCCGACGGTTTTGATTAATGAACCATTAATGACAGCGATCAGGGGCTGCCTATAAATAGGGGTTCCTTCTCTCCCTTTAACAGTCCATACTGTGTTCTTTTTGAGAGCGAGTGCTCTGAGAGTTTCTGCCTTCCCCCTTCAAAGGACTTCACCAGGGGTTTGCCTCTATGGATGAAGGTGACGCAGAGCTTTCATGCTTCTGTTTGGTCTCTTCAGGACAAAGTGTCTCTCTGATCACCTTCCATGTCCATACTCTGATGCAGAGAGTTAAACTTTTGACAGAGGCCTCTGCTGGTATGCCATCCCGACTTGCCGTGATGTTTCTAGTCCACCCAAGTTTGCACTTTGGCATCACCATCCTCTGGATTTCCTCATGAAGTCTGAGTTGGTGCATTCCTTCTGGAATTTGCGCCGCCGACTTAAACTTCGCTGGACGTGAGTACAGAAGTCTTTGGCGCTTGACGCTGACTTTGCTCATGAAGCTCGCGTTTTAAGGCCACTGACTTGGATGAATTCCAACTCGGGCCGAAGGTTTCAGACCCGAATTTTGCAACTCCGGTTCCCTCGGCAGGGAGATGGCAATTTTCGACGTCTGAGTCCTTTTCGCGCCTTGTGTTTTCGGCGCGGGCGCAAAATGAGACCGCGTTTGAATCCTCTGTGTGGCACAGTTTTGATTCGCGTCGACCGCGTTTGAATCCTGTGTGTGGCACAGTTTTGATTCGCGTCTGCTTCTGTTGAGGCGGTATTTTGACTCACTGCGCGGGCTCATTCCCGCGTCTGAAGTCTTCGACAATAGCCGCGTCTGTCACTTAGTTTTCTTTATTGAAGTATACTAAGTTTCAGATTTTCTAACCCCCTGTTTACTCCTTGTAGGTAGGCTTGATCGTCCTTTTTCAGGTTCGCTGGGCCCCTTTAATAATATTTCAGCCGGCGGACTCGTTCGATGTTCATCTACAAGGAAAGAAGTCATGGTCCTCATCGTCTACAAGGGAAGAAGTCATGGCCCTTGTCGGGGACTTAACCCTCGCCAAGATCTCATTGGACGCGATGCACCAGTCATGCCTGCTGGCAAGGGATGGTCAGGGTAAGGATGGCGGCGAGGGGGTTACGGTGGATATAGTGGTGGTTAGCATCCCCTTCCTCTCTCACCCCAGAAGTAACATCGAGGACACTCCATGTTTGTTGGATGGTCTGCTGGGGAAAGAGATGCTCATGAACGAAGGGTTGCAGGACTTTCTGCTGCCACCAGACCTCAAGAACACCATTGCTCTTAGCTTAGTCAGCTAGGGCTCTTTCGGTGTTTACATCATGCATCGTGGTGCAACCAGCTTCTGATCGTGGCCACAATTTGGCACTTCTTCAGCCACTGTGCACTTGGAATTAGATGCGGTTTCAAGGAGTGAGTGCAACCTCTGAGAGAGAGAGGGACTTCTTTGTACTCCTTAATTGTAACACTCAATTTTATTGTATAAGAGAGCGTTTTTACTGTAACACTCAATCTTATTGTATAAGAGAGCATTTTGTATCACTTTCATATGCTTGGAAATAAATAAAAGTGACACTTTTCTCTTTGCCTCTTTCATTGTCTTGAACTTTTTGTCTTGGACTCGTAGAAGCAAAGAATCTTTGACTTTGTCAAAATTATGATGATAATCTTAATAAGTCAAACTTTGTAGGGAAAGATCCTATTTCAGGAACTCTCACAATACTGTCAGAGGTGTAATATTAACTTGACAGAGATGAAATAATTTTTTTTTTTGGTGGACCTGCCACTTTATGAGAGAAAGTGACAAGTAGAATTGGTGCCCCCAGGGAGGGTGAACTTTTATCAAGTGTTTGGGATTAACTTGATTGAGCTCAGCTGGGGATTTGATGGAAACACTGTTGATGGTGTAGTATTAACCTAACAATTTTTAGGTAGACTTGTTATTCTGTTGAAGAGAATAACAAGTGAGACTAGACTCGTGGGGAATCTAGGAAAGTTTGTGACCGTTAGAGGTGTGATATTAACTTAACGGGTTGAAAGTGGTCTTGTCAGAAGTGTAATGTTAACTTGACAAGGATGTGAGTCAGAGGTGTGATATTAACTTAACTCAGAAGTGTCACTGTCATAGGTATAATGTTTAACTTGACAGTGAGGGTAATGCTAGAGGTGTAATGTTGAACTTGGCATTGGTCATCTCGGCTTGTATAAGGAAGTCCGAGGGAAAGTCATGGCCATAGGTGTATTGTTTAACTTAGCAATGACTTGATGCTAGAGGTGTAATGTTAACTTAGCATCATCCATTTCAGCTTCGATATGGAAGTCTGAAGAAAAGTGACTGTCAGAGGTGTAATATTAAGCCTGATAGAAACCTGATTACTGTTTCGAGGTGTGGTGTTAAACTTTAACAGTAATTTGTCAGAGGTGTAGTATTAACTTGACAAAGATTGACTCATGATAAGAGCAATTTGAGGACCTGTCATTCTATTGGTGAGAATTGACAAGTGAAAATTTGAAGTGCCAGAGGTATAGTGTTAACTTGGCAAATTTGAAAGTTTGATACTCCGTGTAGAGTTGACAAGCAAAGTTTATACTCGACAAGGAATATTGAAAAGTTTCCATTACCAGAGGTATAGTGTTAACTTAGTAATGGTTGTATTTTGTAGACCTACCATTCTGTGGATGAGAATTGGTAAGGGATTTTAGAGGAAAGAGTGGAGCCAAGTCCACTTAGGATTTTTAGCAAACCCTCAGCTATCAACGGATTTGAGGTGCCTTTACCAACTACCGTTTGAGTTGGGCTAGCCATGCTATTCCCCTCAGCATGATGAGTTGTCGAAGACTTATGTTGGGCTTAAAAGCCAACATTTTCCTCTATCCTTAGCCATCGGGGGCGTCGGATGTTATAATGAAGAAATTCTTCTTACTTTGATCAGAGGTGTACTTTTAACTTGATCAGCGGAAGAATATCATCTAAGGATAGTATTTCTTCAGGAACCTGCCATTGATCGGCATCATGAGCGTATCGCCATTTGAGGTTATGAGGCGATATGACCCATTTGAGTAGACTGACTCTACTACAAATGGTCCTTCCCATTTGGGTTGGAATTTTCCTTTTGTCTTGTGCGTCATTACCATGAGTCTTCTGACGGCTAAGACAAGATCGCCTTTCTTGAAAGTTCGCACTTTAACTTTCTTGTTGAAGGCTCTGGTAATACGAGCTTGGTAGAGCTCGATTTGTTGTTGGGCCTGCAGACGTTTATCATTCAAGGCCTCCAGTTCCTGGAGTCGCTGTCGATGCTTCTCCTCTGTTGTCATCTCCGCTGTCAAGGCGACGCGTAGAGATGGAATTTGGATTTCCAGTGGGAGCACGGCTTCACACCCGTATACCAAAGAAAATGGTGTAGCTTTAGTTGGGGTTCGCACAGTTGTGCGATAAGCCCATAAGCATTCACCCAACTTGTCGTCCCAGTCTCGTTGACTTTTCGAGACGAACTTCTTGAGAAGCTTGCCAATAGTCTTGTTGAAAGCTTCTGCGAGGCCATTAGCGGCAGGATAGTATGCCGTCGAGGATACACTCTGGATTTTAAACTTAGCGCAGAATCTCTGGAAAGCCTGACTGATGAACTGAGGTCCATTGTCATGGACGATTCGCCGAGGTACACCGAAACGGTAAATAACATGATGTTTCACGAACTTGATCACGTTAGACGATTTTACCTCCTTCAAAGGGATGGCTTCGGCCCATTTAGAGAAGTAATCGGTTATTGCCAAAATGAACCGATGTCCTTTTGATGATGGTGGGCTGATAGGGCCAACCACATCCATCCCCCACATTTCAAATGGCCAGGTAGAGGCCGTAGAGTGAAGGTAGCCTGGTGCTTGATGGATGAAATCGCCATGCACTTGGCAAGCGTGGCATCTTTTAGCATAGGTGACGGCGTCGGCAACCATCTTGGGCCAATAGTAACCCAATCTTTGGAGTCGATGTGCCAGTTTTGGGCCAGGTTGATGGGCTCCACACATACCGTCATGGGCTTCTTTCAATACCTCTTGGGCTTCCTTTGGTGAGAGGCATCGGAGTAAGATCCCGTCATGCGATCGACGATACAATGTTCGCGTCATCGCATTATAGTAGAATTTGGGGGCTTTCTTTCGAATGGCAGCCGCCTCTTTGGTGTCTTCAGGGAGAATGTCGTATAAGATGAAATCAATGTAGGGGAATCACCAGTTTTTAAGCTCTGGACAGGTTGACAATTCCAGTGCTTCTTTGCCTTGACGATCTCCCTTTGACTCCTGATAGCCCTCGAGAGCATTTCTCGGGCAATACAGGTCGTGGCTGTAGACGAATATCTTCTCCATTGCTCCAGCTGGAAGAGCTAAGGAGGCCGCGAGGGATGCGAGTGCATCCGCGTGCGCATTTTGCCTGCGCGGTACATGGTCGATGTAGAAGTTTGTAAACCCCTCGGCCATGCGGATAGTTGCGTTGTGGTAAGGTACTAGGTCCTCATGTCTGACTTCGTACTCCCCGCGAACTTGGCTGATGATGAGTTTAGAGTCGCCATATGCCTCGAGATTTTTAACGCCAATCTCATCGGCGAATTGCATCCCAATCAAAAGAGCGTTGTACTCCGCCACATTGTTGGAACAAGGCTCAGTTAATGAGACAGCTCGGGGAATCACATAATTTTGTGGGGATACGAGTACTACTCCTACCCCTGCTATTATGTGTCCCTTTGGGCTTGTTCTTGATGCACCGTCGAAGAAAAGTTGCCATACTTGACTTTCGAACGATGTCTGAGTCAGGCAGACTTCAGCAACTTCATCTGGGAGATCCTCGTAGACTTTGGCCGCCCTCGGATCTGGGTGCTCAGCTAGAAAATCCGCCACCGCTTGTCTCTTAATGGCCTTTTATGGTAAAAAGTGCATCTCATATTGGGAGAGCAATATGGCCCATTTTGCCAGTCGGCCGTTTAATGATGAAGGCTTAGTCATAAGTAACCTCAGGGGGTTGACTTTTGATATGACGTTTATAGTTTGGCCTACCAGATAGTGCCGCATTTTCTGAATAGCGAACACTAATGCCAAACATTCCTTCTCGATCGGGTTATACCGATGTTCGGCTCCGATCATTGTTCTACTCAAATAGTAGATTGCTTGCTCTCGTCCTTGGTCGTCGTTCTGAGCTAGTAGAGCTCCCAAAGAATGATCCATTGCTCATACGTATACCAGGAAAGGCTTCCCGGATACCGGAGCTGCAAGGACTGGTGGTTAGGTGAGGTATTGCTTGATTTCCTCGAACGCTTGTTGGCAAGCGTCATCCCAAATGAATGAGACACCCTTTTTCATTAACTTGGCGAAGGGTTGGCATCTTCCGGAGAGATTTGAGATAAACATGCGGATGTACGCCAATCGTCCTTGCAATCCCCTGAGCTCCTTGAGGCTTCTCGGGGGTTGCATCTCCTGGATAGCGCGGATCTTTTCCGGGTCCAAATGGATTCCTGTGGAAGTTACAACAAATCCTAGGAATTTACCACTGGCCACCCCCAGGAAGGACTTTGTGGGATTCATCTTCAATTGATGAGCCCGCATGATGTCGAAGACCACCCTCAGGTCCGCTATGTGATCACCTTTAGTACGGCTTTTTACCGCGATGTCATCAACATAACATTCCACCATTTTGCGTATTTGCTGATGGAAAATGGCGTTCATGGCCCTTTGATAGGTTGCCCCTGCATTTTTCAGTCCGAAGGGCATGACGGTGTAGCAATATACCCCTAGAGGTGTCCTGAAGGAAGTATGCTTTTCGTCATCAGGATACATTTTGATTTGATTGTATCCTGAGAATCCGTCCATGAAGGACATTCGTTCGAATCCACAAGTATTGTCAATCATGACATCTGTGATCGGCAATGGGAATTCGTCCTTGGGGCAGGCCTCGTTTAGATCGCGGAAGTCGATGCAGATCCGGATCTTCCCGTTCTTCTTGGCGACGGGGACGATGTTGGCTACCCAGTCGGGATGTTGTTCTTCCCTGATGAAGCCAGAATCAATAAGTTTTCTGACTTCTGATTGAATTGCCTCCATTATTTCTGGACGAAACCGTCGCTGCTGTTGTTTGACAGGCTTTATGTCTGGATTGATATTGAGGCGGTGCATAGCCACATGAGGATCGAGTCCTGGCATGTCCTCATAATTCCAGGCGAAGACGTCTATATACTCTTGTACAAGAGATATTAGATCCTTTTTCTCCGAAGGTGACAGGCCGTCACTTATGAAGATGGGCTTAGGGTTAGCCTCATCTCCTAGGTTGATCTGAACAACCTTGTCTTCTGTGGGTGGCTCACGCTGTTCAAATTGAGTGTCCCAAAGAGCATTTAAATGTTTGATCCAAGGATCTGTATCAGATTGGATCATTTCTTCATTTCCATCTTCTAGGTGGCTTGTCGAAACCATGTTCACTGAAAGTTCCTTGAAGATGTTGCCGACACTGACATCTGACTCCCAAGATGATGTGTTTGAAGAGTAATCGTTGCTCGACGATTCTTGAGAATTGGAGGCTGATGGGACCGGAGTTGATACATAGCCAACCCCCGGCGCGTCTGATGATAATAATCGGGGACCTTCCCTTTCGGCATAAATCGCTCCAGTTGACTCATTCTTTTAGCATGAGCCTTCCCCGGGTCTTGGTCGCCCTTTACTTGCGACGAGGACTTGAACGAGTCGGAAGTAGATCGCCGCGTCTCCTCAGAAGGTTCGGAAGATGAACTTTCTCCCTTTCTCCCTTTGCCCTTTGACTTTTTAGGAGGAGACCTCCTCCTGTCTTCGAGCAGCTGTGCAATCGCCTGCTTGAGGGAGTTGATATATTCCTGTTGAGAAAGAATCATATCCATTTGTGCCTTCTGGATCTGCTCTAAACGTTTAGCCGTCTCCTCAGGAGTGCCTGTCATGTAGGCAGAGGTCTCCTTCTCGACGGAAGAGTTCGAAGCCCTTGATTCCGCTACGGCGGAGTGAGAATCGTTAATGCCATGGGCTAAGGCATTATAGTCAATTGGGGGAATGGCCCCAGTCCGGGTGCGAGTGTGTCGGTACACTCCTTCCGGTTCAGAGTCAGACTCGTCAGAGCTGACTGCAGGTTGTTTTCCCATGCTCCTACTTGTCATATTCGCAGTGAGCTCCGGGTACTCAACGTCAGAGAAGGTTCTCCTTCTGTGGGAGCGTCTTCTTTTAGCTGACGGGGGAATCAGGGTCAGCTGTCTGACTAAAGACTGCTGGTGCACGCCTGATCCGCAACGGCACTCAGAGAACATATGGATGAGCCGTTGGCAGCAACATCACGAAGTGGCCTGATTGACACTTCTTTTCTTTGTCAAATAATCCCTCAAATCCATGGGAGGGGGATTGAAAAGGTTAGCCTCGCAACGTCGAAGACGGGAGGCATCCATGTGCTGTACAGCCTGGACGCAGGCTTTAGGGACGCGGTTCTCGCGCCGCAGCTGTTCAGCGCGCGTTTGGCGCCTTTGTTGCGACAAGACGCGCCTGTCGCGTTGCTGCTTGGTGTGTCAGGGCAGAGACACTTGAGAGAGAGTGGGCTGCTGGGCCCCACGCCTATGGGCGTGTGCCTCTCGTGCTTGATGAGGCGCAGAGGCTTCACCTTGGCGTTGGGTAAGTTGGTCTTCAGAGGACCTAGCTTGAGGAGTCTCGCGCTTGGGCCGCCAAACGCGGACTTCACGTGCCAGACGTGGCGCGGGCAAGGCGCCAGATTGTATGTCGTGTCCAGCCTCAGTCAGACAACCAGAGGTTCCAACTTGCAGCTGACGCGCACATCTCTTCTGTCGACGCTCAGCGTTCCGGTTGCGTCGCGGAGGCGGAGAGAGACCAACAACATCCTGATGCTGAACATCAAAGATTTTAACCACGCGGGTCTCCTGAGAGACGCTGCCGCGGGTGTTCTGTGCGACGCGGTTGGTCGCAAAGGCAGTTGTGCCTGGGACCACACGGGCCTTCTGAGAGGCGTTGGCGCGTGCACCTTGCTTGGCACAGTTGGCAGCAGGGGTGCCCGAGAGAGCCACAGATCGGGCTTCAGGGCCATTCCCCGTCGAGACCCGGCGGCAGACGCGGGTCTTTGGGCTCTTGGAGCCGGAAGAGAGAAACTCTTCGTACTTCGCCTGGTCGAACTCGACAATGAGCGATTCGACCATCTTCCCCTTATGGAGGACGTCATCCTGCGCCACGATTTGCTCGTCAGTGACAAATAGAGTCCCCAGCGGAGTCGCCATCTCTTGTACGCGCCGGAAAAAGGGGAAAGAAGGTCTTTTGCTGTAAAATTTTCCTTGAATCAGATGAAAAGATTACAACAAAAAAAACAACTTTTCCTTCCAGTTACAAGGGAGGGAGGATGTTGAGTCTTGAATCCTCCCTTTGTTTAATGCTGGGTTCTTTGTGTGGCGGTGGAGAGTGAATCTTGTTCTCCGTTGACAGGATGACCGTCGGGATCTTCAGGGATCTTCTCTTCGGTTGGTAGAAAGAGTAGCACAGCTCTTGTCTACCAAAACTCTCAAAGAGAAGGCAGGCAAAGAGTAGCTTGTACGCAGCAAGCTTGACGAAAAGTTGAGCTCTCTCCTTTTTCTGCCGTGTCTGGTCGTCTGATTGCCGATCCTCTTATCACCAAATGCCTTTGATTGCTGATCGCCAATTGCCACTCTCCTCTTATCGTCCCCTTTTCTCTCTGATTCCCTCGTCCTCATAGCAAACGAGGCTATTTATAGAGGTCCTAGGGGGTGAACGTGCCCCCTAAAAAATGCTCCACGATGAGGGGCTGACCTCCCCGCTATGTGGGCGGCGACTGGCCCCATAACCAGGGTGGTTATAACTGAGACGCGGGTTTAAGCCCACGCGCCTTGAGGTCGGGGCGCGGGTGTCGAGCCCATGCGCCTTGATGCTGAGACGCGGGTATCGAGCCCACGCTCCTTGATGCTGAGACGCGGGTGTCGAGCCCACGCGCCTTGATGCTGAGACGCGGGTGTCGAGCCCACGCGCCTTGATGCTGAGACTCTGCCTTTTAATGGCTTGTCTATTAGTGATTTTTAGACAGCCTACACTTAGTACTTGGTGAGATGAAACTGGAGAATAGAGAAGTTATAGTTATTTTTATCAAGCAATGATCTCATAATTCATCAATGCAGCGGTGTTTTTCCTTTTCTCAGCCAAATAACTTATTGGAAGACTATGCTGAAAACTAAATTGGATGATGAGAATCTAAAAGAGAATATAAAGCACATGCAAATATGTTGTGCGCAGATCAATAATCACTTAGAGGAACCCTTAAGTCAACATGCAATATAGAAGTACTACCAATAGCAAAGAACAACTGAACAATGAGAACAACACAAACACAAGATTTTAACAAAGTTCGGCCAATTTCGCCTACGTCCTTGAGGTAAGGAAGAGAGATTTCTTTGTTAATTTGATAATCAATACACATTGCAAGCAATACATATGAAGAGGACTCTGCCTCTCTTATATACCAAGAAACCCTAGGAGAATCAGATTCCTTATTGGGCTGGTTTCTAATTCAGAAAACTTCCCGAATCAGCCCGAATACGCCTGTCGGTCGACCGACCCAAGCACCGGTCGACCGTGCCGATCGACCGTGCCTAACCGAGAGTTAGGCAATGTCAGTCGGTTGACCGGGCGGTCGACCGCTCTCCTTCTGCGGTCGATCGGGCGGTCGACCGCAACAGCCTGTGCACGTTGGTGCACACCGGTTGACCGGCCCGGTCAACCAGTCCTGTTGCTGCTGCTGCTGTTGCTGATTTTTTGTTACTTCCTTGTCGTCGTCGATTTTCTCGCGACTTCATCTCTCTTCTTGCAATTCTCCACCTCGGTGAAGATTTCTCAAATCTGAGCGAACTGAAACATAGGATCTGTCGACTCAAAAGTGGCTGCACCAGTGTGGTTGCTTACGTACCCTGCCCAAGGGATCAAGCTATCTGTAGTTCATGCAAAGGAGCTTCAACAGCTCATGCAACATGAAGGATATGGAGCAAAGCTTTACAATGTGCAAACTTTACTCCTGACACAACCTTGGTAAGCATGTCGGCGGGATTCTCCGTTGTGTGAATCTTCAGCAACTCAATATCACCCTCATCGAGAATCTCCCTAACAAAATGGAACCTGACATTGATGTGCTTCATCCGTGCATGATACACCTAGTTCTTGGTTAAATAAATAGCATTCATACTATCACAGTTGATCTTCAGTAGATCCTGATCAATCCCCAAGTCATCAAGTGGGCCTTGAAGCCAAATTGCCTAGCCTCCGTCATGACCATGTATTCGGCCTCTGTAGTAGACAATGCAACGGTAGACTGTAGAATAGAGCGCCAACTAACCGGTGCTTGAGATAATGTAAAGACATACCCCGTTGTGGACTGGCGTTTGTTAAGGTCACCAGCATAATCGGAATCAATATCCCCGATACAATCCTGCTTCCCTGTGGAATCCTTCTCAAATACCAAATCAACATCTATGCTACCTTTAATGTACCGCAGAATCCACTTCACTACCTCCCAATGACCCTGTCCCAGATCATGCATATACCTACTGACCATAAAGACAGCTTGTGACAAATCTGGTCGTGTACACACCATAGCATACATAAGACTACCAACTGCACTAGCATATAGGACGTGAGTCATGTACTCACGTTCTTCAACAGTCTTTGGAGACATAGTGACAGATAACTTGAAATGAGGAGCCAGTGATGTACTTACAGATTTCGTATCCTTGCCGATGTTGAACCTCTGAAGTACCTTTTGCAAATACCTCTTCTGTGTCAAGCTCACCTTCCCACCCCTTCGATCTCGTGTAATTTTCATGCCTAGCACCTTCTTTGTTTTACCAAGATCCTTCATCTCAAACTCAGAAGATAAGTTCTTTTTCAGTGTATCAATTGCAGATCTAGACTTTAAAGCAATGAGCATATCATCTATGTATAATAGTAAATAGATATACTCTCCTGTCGGTAGCTTGTTGTAATACACACATGGGTCATAGTGGCTACGTGTGTACCTCTTTCTCTGATGAAGTTATCGAACTGCTTGTACCACTGTATAGGAGACTGTTTTAACCTATATAGCGATTTCTTCTGCTTGCACACCATATATTCTTTCCTTACAGTCTTGAACCCTGTCGGCTGAGACATGTAGATATCTTCATCCAGATCGCCATGGAGAAAGTGGTCTTTACATCGAGTTGATCAAGGTCCAACTCGTACTGTGCCACCAGAGCCAATAAGATGCGAATTGACGAATACTTTACAACAGGAGAAAATACCTAATTGTAGTCAATTCCTTCTCTTTGTGCATAGCCTTTTGCTACTAATCTGGCCTTGTAGCGCACCATACCTTCTTTAAGAGATCCCTGTTTCTTTGCGTACACCCACTTCAACCTATCACCTTCTTTCCTTTGGGCAACCTTGTGAGTTCTCAAGTGTCGTTCTTGTAAAGAGACTTCATCTCTTCTTTCATGGCAGCTTTCCACATCTTCGACTTTGAACTGATTTCAGCTTCTCTGTAGGTGGACGGGATAGCCTCCTCGACGACCGAAAGTGCATAAGCAATGACCATATCTACAGTGAGCTAACCTGGCTGTAACGCCCCGATCCCGCAGGTACGGGGACGTTATGGCGACGTACATACGCAGGGCGGAAATCCCTCACGTACGTACGCTAAGCCTCAGTACAAGAAATAACCTCCATATAGACATGGATCCTAGCATGAAATAAGTACAAGAATACCTGCAGAAATAGGTCAGCGATCATAACAGATATGACAAAGAGGGACAAATAAGATAACGGAAATAAAGCACCAAGATACCTAGGAATAGTCCCGATGAGGAAGCTCCGATGTGACTCCATGGCACTCTCCGATACTATGGTAACTCGGATCTCCAATCTGGGCACGCAAACCCAGGGTCGTCAGAAAGCGACCTAGTGAGTGGTAAAATGAAGGAGGCAGTAATATATACAATAGTACTACAACTATGATACTAATATATAGTACAAGGTGTGATAATAGTGATACCATCTAATACGCATATACGAAACAGTACATATATATAAACATGTTTTATTGTAATACCATCTCTACCTAGCCAGTTATCATCAGGTCATATCTATAGTCGTGTCCAGTTTATATAATAACTAATGTTGTCTAGTGGTGACGTCATAGACATGAACATGGTAGTGGTGACGTGATAGAGGTGAACATGCAGATGAGCATATGTCTGTAACAATAAAATATATGCAATGCAGAACATGCATAGTATGCCACTACATACAGTGTAACATATACCAGGTAATGTAACAAAGTATACATGTGCATGAGTAGTAGGGCACTAAATAAAGTGTAACAGGAAACAGGAACAATAGCAATGTATACATGTCACATGATAGCAGATAAATGATCAGGAACAGTAACAAGTACAACTAAACATGTAGAAGGCAGGTTATGTCAACGTCATGTCATTTATACAATAGTAGCGATCAGTATCACCTGGTATTTAATCAATCTCTACCAGTGTCCCATACCACTGGCAGTTCATACTGGAGCCCGCACTCCAGTCGAACCCATCCGGACATGGCCTACGGGTACCATTATCCAAATGAGAGAGTGATCAAATAACAAGTGTTCCCGACGTCCACTATTGTGTATATTGTTTTATTATGTTAATTGGAAACTCATGGTCGAGGAGTTCTTATCGGGTGGGTGTATCCCGTACATACCCGGGACAACGACCTTATCAGATCCCTGGCTGTTGAGACCAGGGCCAGCTCGCTAGAGCTGTAACATGTAACATGAGTAACAGATGGTAGCCAGTACTACCCCGTCCCTTGCAGTGGGACGAACAATGAATCCAGACATCCACCCAATATGATCTAATCAACCGTCAAGTCTCCCCCATACCCAAGTTATCATTATTATCTGTAACAAGAACACATATAGTACATGATACGGGTAACATGATAACTGAACCTGAGCTCTGTTGATAGCATAGAACAATATAACGGAAACGGGAACAATATAACGGGAACAATATAACGGGAAACGGGAACAATCAATGTGGGATTCCACATATCGCATATCAGCACCTCTCATGTCCAGTAACGGGAATACCCATATCAGTGTCGGGCAATAAGCATATAACGGGAATACGGGAATAACATGGCACAATAATACATGTAATCTGTATAGTGATCGACAGGAATATAAACACAAGCCATGCATGTATACTGGTGAATCTACATATGCTTCATGAACATGCAATACTAGTGTCAAGTGGAACGTGATGTGTAAACATGGCATAAATGAGTACCGAGTATGCATGTAATGATGAGAAAAATAATATGAAATGTTGGTCTTTCGTGCAGTGGTGCATCTATATGTCGGTGGCATATGAATCCGAAATAATAGGGTGACGTGTCATAGTATCGGTGCAACATGTACATGCGATAACAGTGTTCCGTGTGACAGGATACGTAAGTCATGGTGTTCCGAGTGTATGCATACTACTGTTTAGTCTACCAAGTCCCTATGTGACAGATGGACGGGCTACCAAGTCTTTATGCAACAGATAGACGTGTCCGGTGGGATAGAACTAGATCATTTACTCGAGTGTTACATATAGGTTTTACCACAGTATGAAACATAATGATCTAAGTGAATTATTAAGTTAGTGACTAGTATTCCTCGTCTCATTAACTAACCACTCAGTCCGTGGACTACATGGGTTTTATTGTTCCTCATCTCATTAACTAACCACTCAATGCGTGGACTACATCGGGTTTTATTATGCCTTACTCGCAGGGATTACACTAATTATCATGGTTTAGTGATAATCATGTTTTATTCTTACTTAAGCAACCAATTAAGATATTAATCAAAATAAAATATAATTTATAAAATAAAAACACTCACTAACTAGCCATAGGATGGTAGCTCTCTTCCCCACGATCGCAACGGATCCAGAATCGCCCGAATCGGAGTCCGGATGCTCCCGATATCGCCCGGATACTAAATCATAACAAATAGGGTTAAATATGCAAATAAAAAGAATTCAAATGTAATTAATAAATTGTCACAGAGGGTTTTCTATAAAATTACCTGTAATGGGTTTGGATGCGGGTCTGGTGAGATAACGGGTCGGGTTTGGATCCAATACCAAACCCGTTTAACTTAAGTTAAATGGGTTAATGGGTAATGGGTTATAGGGTATCACAATTGGGTTTTTGGGTTTCTAAAGTAACCCCTTAACGGGTTAATGGGTTTGGGTATTAACCCAAACCCATCAAGGGAAGGGAAGAGAGGAGGAGGAGCAGCAAGCTGCTGCTGCTCCCTTGCGCGGGCCAGCCGGCCAGCACAGCTGGCCGGCGGCGCGGCCCCGGCCGCCGGCGGCGGTCCAGCTCCGGCCAATGGAGAGAGGGTGAGGTAGAGAGAGAGATGGAGAAGAGAGAGAGAGAGAGAAAGAGAGAAAAGGGGAGAAAAGAAGAAGAAGAAGAAGAAGAAGAAGAAGGTGGCGCGGCCGCCGGGCTGGGGGCGCGGCGGTGGCGGCGGCGCCGCCGGCCGGGGGCGCGACGGTGGCGCGCGGCCGGGAGCGGCCGCAGGCATGGGTCAGGGACCTTGTTGGCCTGCAGTGAGAGGGGGGAGAAGAAAGAGAGTGGTTTAGAGAGAGAGAAGAGAGAAATAGAGAGAGAGAGAGTGAAGAGAGAGAGAGAGAGATTCTTGAATTAGAGAGGGAGAGAGAGATATTTGTAAGGGGAAGAAGAGAGAGAGAAGGCAGTGAATGGGTCAAAGGCGGTGGAGATGGAGCTCTCTGGAGAACGAAGAAGAAAGAAAAAGAAAAGAAAAGAAAAGAAAAGGGTTTTAATTATTAAAATAATATTATTTAATTCAGCTTAAAATTCGACTTGTCCCGAACGGTGCCAAAAAATTACAGAAAATAGAGAATATTATCTGGAGACGTAATATGAAGACGGTTTCCAGAAATCCTATCCGGTTTGCCAATTAAAAATCTCGGAGTGTCTCGCCGATCGGGCGACACCGGTTTGGCCGAATTTTCGATAAAATCAGAAAAATCTCCAAAAATATCAGAACGTAGAGAATACGATTTTAAGACACATGGTGAAAGAGAATTCTCAAAATACTACTCCGTTTATGAATTAAAAATCGGAGAGCCGAGTATCGGTATCGGTCGACACCGACTACAGAGATTTTCCAAAATAATCCAGAAAAATTCCAGAAAATCCTGAAAAATCTAACATATTAGAAAATGATTTGAGAAACTGGAATCGGCTCAATCGGACTACCACGGAGGTCAAATTAATTTTTGTACGTCGTATCGCGTACCGATACTGTGCTACGTACATCGGGGAGCAGGGGGTTACATTTCTCCCCACCTTATAAAAAAATTTCGTCCTCGAATTCAAATCAGGTAGGAGGGCAAGAGTTATAGCCTCAAAGCCTAAATGTTACGGGTCCCCGACACTTCCGCTGCGCACTCTGATATCTATAAGGAACTCGGGATGGAGAAGTATGGTAGTGAACGGATTGGAAGCAACAAGAGGCAAAGAAAACGAGAAGGAAATCAGATATTCTGGCTGACGACTATAAGTACGGAATACAAAGGAGTCACGGAATGAATTGTCAATGACATGGTATTCTTATACTCGTCGCTGGAATCCCCAACTTCAGATACAGATAAGTTTGAATCTGAATCTGATTGTACTGTTGGTATGAGCCCGAGTATTGACCCAGGTGATTACCCACACTAGGTGTGAACCTAAGCTCTGATACCACTATGTAACGTCTCTGTATCCTTGGGATCGGGGCGTTACACTGGCTTTCGTGTGTTTCTTCTTGGTCTTCTAACTGCAGTAGAATCATGAACATCACTCATGATCTGTTCTTGATCCTCTTCATCATCAGCATCTACCTCATCTGCTTGACCATTACCTTGTGTCACCCTAGGTATGATCCTCACCGATGCTGAACTTTTTAGAGATGGTGGATTAGCATCATTCTCTATCTGCTGCGATACATCTTCGGTCTTGATAATCTCCACATGCTGAGAGATTTTAGGCTTCAATAGTGAAGCCTCATCAAATGTGACATCTCTGCTGTAAATAAACTTCCTGTCCGTAGGATCCCAGATCTTGAATCCTTTGATTCCCTTCTTGAAGCCGACGAACAAGCCCTTCTTTGCTCTTGGGTCTAGCTTATCTTCTTTAACATGATAATAGGTTGGACAACTAAACACCCTTAGCAAATCATAATCAGCAGCAGTTTTTCCTAACCAAACCTCGAGAGGAGTTTTTCCTCCTATCGCAGACGAAGGCAACCTGTTAACAAGATAGCAAGCGTATGCCAAAGCCTCAGCCCAGAAGTTCTTCGATAAACCGGCATTGGACAACATATAACGGACCTTCTCTAGCAAAGTCCTCCCGTTCTGTTGCGGTGTTTCCCTCACTGTGAAGAGACTTTCTTTGCCCTCATCAAGATATAGCTGAAGGAAAGGATCTGACTTATATTCTCCTCCATTATCTGAACGGAGAACCTTGATTTTCCTTCTCGTACTTCTCTCCAAATTCTTCTTCCACTTCACAAATAATTATAGGACTTCCCTTTTATGCTTCATGGTATATACCCAACAACGCCTAGAATAATCATCAATAAAAGACACAAAGTAGTGGTTACCTCCAATTGATGCAGTCTTGGTAGGTCCCCAAACGTCAGTGTGAACATAATCTAGAATCCTCTTGGTACAATGAGTTGTTGTGCCGAATTTCATCTTCGTCTTCTTTCCGATGACACAATGTTCACAAAATTCCAACTTGCAGGTTCTGGCACCTTTCAATAATTCTTGTCTTGCAAGAGCTTGCAAATACTTTTCTCCTATGTGTCCCAGCCTCATATGCCATAACCTGGTTGAGTCTTCATCTGAATCAGTAGAAGCCGCCACTTGCCCTGTAATAGTACTACCCTTCAAGTAGTAAAGATTATTCCAGCGAACGGCCTTCAATACCACCATCGAGCCTTTGGTCATCTTAAGGACTCCTTCTTTTATTGACACCATAAGACCCAATGTCTCCAAAGCTCCAACAGAGATAAGGTTTCTCTTCAGTTGAGGTACATACCTCACTTCCTTCAGTTCTCGTATCATCCCATCAAACATCTTGATCTAGATTGTTCCTACACCTTCCATGATATATGGATGATCATCGCCCATAACGACTGAACATCCTCCATCTCTAGAAAATCAATTCCTATTCGGGCACACAGGGTATGTAGCCTGATCTTGAATTTGAGACTTTTTGTTTTCCAATCTGACCTTTTTATCTGTTACGTCTTAGAAACCAGTTTATAGTTCTGAAACCACCTGGACCCATAAAAAGGCAGTGATCGAACCTATAAAAAGCACTGATAGTTCAGATGGGTCACTGGGCCATAATTAATTAGAGTTTTCTTTATATAAGTAGGTAGGGCAAGTGTCACACTCAAAAACACTTATTACTTAGGATTAATTTGACATTGATTTTAACTTCAAAATCTTCTTTATTTGTCAAAATACCTGAGCGCTCTCTCTCTCTCTCTCAACTAAATTCCTTTACAGAGTCATGAATGATCACTATCCAACTAAATTTCTTTGCTCTTCTTGTACTTTGATGCATGTTGAGGGGAAAAAACAGAGGTCTGATCGCACCCTGTCTGAAAGTGATAAGCTTCAAGCGTGGGCAGACAGAGCAAGAACCAAGTGGGGCACCACCAGCCCTAGGCTGGGTGTGACCTGCCAACCAGGCACAAGGCCTCCCCCACACAGAGAGAGCAACACCATACCACACCACACCACACCACATAAATTGGTTTTGGTTGAAGAGTAGGAGGTAGGGTGGCCCATCTGATTCAAAGAAAATCTAAACGAACGGCGAGTGCTCAAACTACTCCTACTAGTGGAATGAGATGGGGCACCCTACCCTTCAACCAAAACCAATTTATGTGTGGTGTGGTCTGGTGTTGCTCTCTCTGTGTGGGGGAGGCCATGTGCTTGGTTGGCAGGTCACACCCCGCCTGGGGCTGGTGGTTGCCACCTTGGTTCTTGCTCTGTGTGCCCAC
Organism: Agave tequilana; assembly: GCA_038442645.1. Classification (NCBI taxonomy): domain Eukaryota; kingdom Viridiplantae; phylum Streptophyta; class Magnoliopsida; order Asparagales; family Asparagaceae; genus Agave; species Agave tequilana. The sequence continues at coordinate 18,260 of JAVJIF010019333.1, read as the reverse complement.
GCTTGAAGTGTTAGGGTTTTGTCTTGTTTTCGAGAGGAGATGATGGCCCAAGAAGATCCAATCGAATTGGAGAAGATGATGATTTGAAACAGAAGAAAAGAAGTAGGTTAGTTAACTGTATAGTCAATTAACAAGACTATTAGTCGACTAGTTCACAAGATCAGTCGACTAATGGGCAGTTACAGAGAGGAAGCAATTTGCAGTAGTCAACTATCTTGGTGTATTAGTCGACTAATCATATTGACTAGTCGACTAATAGCAATGTTTCTGAAGCAGGATCAATTTCCTTTTCAGGTGCACTTTTTCTTTTCTGGTGGAGAACGAATATGATTCAGTTTTCTCAATAAGAGTTTGTTTCTAAAGATTAAAGGGTTTAAAATTATTCTAAATCAAGAAGATAAACTCCTAATATGATTGATCAAGATTCTTCAAGTATCCAATAGCCAAGATCATCTCATAGTCCAAATAGGAGTTGTTTTGTTAAAATCCTATAAATAAAGATTGTAACCCAGCATTAATCTCAATCTAATTTCCAAGAGAAAAAAGTGGAGAACACCAAAAAGATCAGAAGAAGAAGCCAAGAAAGAGAAGAATAAGGTAACGGTGCATAGAGATAAGGTAATACTCTTATAATCTAGGTCTAAATTAAAGAGGAAGGCGAATACTCTTGTTGTATTAAGAGGAATGTTAGATCTTTTTGTATCAAGTTATTAATAAACCTCTCTCAAGCTTCTCCCCGTGGATGTAGACCAAGTTTGGGCCAAATCACGTTAAATCCTCGTATTTTTTTCTTATTGTTCTTTTGTTTAGGTATTGATAGTTTGCTTTACAATAGTTTTTCTTTTGTAAGTACTGATCATATTGTCAAGTTTTACAAACGTCGATCCTGAGAGTAACAATTGGCATTAGAGTGCCGATTTGTTACAACAATTGATATCAAAGTTAAAAGGTGATGAAGGGCGATATTTCGAAGATAGGGAGTTCTATGACAAAGTTTGAGTCGAGAAGTTTAATGATAAAGAAAACTTCGGCTTATGACAAAAGAGGGTGAAGGTGCTGCTGGTGCAAAAGGGTCTTCACAAGTTTTGCAAGTAAGCCATCAATACCTGCAGGTACGTCAGAGGAGGATTGAGAGTAGATGAATCTAAAGGCGGCAAATACGATCCAGCTATGTCTCGCAGACAAGGTGATGTACAAAATGATGGATGAAGAAACGGCTAAGGGATTGTGTTCAAGATTAGAAACATTGTATATGACGAAAAACCTCTCCAACAAGGTGTAGCTCAAGAAACAACTATATGGGCTACACATGAACGAAGAGACAGCGGTGTTGGGGCATTTAAACTTCTTCAACAAGATCATCTGTGAGTTTCTAACTATTGATGACAAGATCAACTAGGAGAACAAAGCGTTGATGCTTCTAAGTTTGCTGTCATAGTCATATGATGACATCACCACCACCATGCTCTATGGTAAGAAAACTCTTATCTTAGAGAAGGTCACGTTAACTCTCTTATTTAATAAGATTAGAAAAAGATTAAATTAAGAAGAGCAGACCGGATTGGGTTTGGTGGTCACGGAAAGGAAAAGAAGAGAAGAATGAAAAAAAGGTCCGGGCTCGTCAAAGGCGTGTCACTTTTATTACAGAGAAGGTCATTGAAGAATGACTGTAAGCATCAGTAAGAGTGGTTAAAAAAAAAGGGTAAGATATGGAGGCAGACGTAGCATTGAGCGGTGTAGAGGATACCGAAGTATTAATGGCTTCTTATGTTGAAGATAACACTTCTCAAGGTAAAGGCTGGATATTTGATTCGGGTAGTACGGTTTATGTATGTTCCCAAAAAGAGCTGTTCAACTCCTTGATTGTAAAGGAGAGAGAGACTGTCAAGATGTTAGATAGCTTAACTTGCAAGGTCATCGATACTATGACAATCAAGGTTACAGAATGAGATAGGATAGTGCATGCTCTGGAGGCGGTCCAATATGTCTTGGAGGAACACTACAATCTAATATCCATAGGGGTGCTAAACGAAGAAGGATGCGGGCTCCAAGTGCAACAAGGTGTCGTTACAGTTAGCTAAGGAGACAGGGTAATCCTGCAAGAAAAGAAGTGTGATGAGTTATAAGGAAACTCAGTTCGAGATGGAGTTTCAGGGATAAAGTTGGAAGGGAGCTCATCGCGAGGTAGAGCTTCAAGAAAGACTGTAACAGAACGTGAATCGGGTCAAAGTGTTGCAGGAAGGAGAAATGGTGCATCTGGAAAAGGCTCGAGATGGCGCAAACCATGGCGGTAAAATAGCCAAAGGTCCCAGAGAGAAGGGGCAAGAGTTAAAGACTTCACGACACAATTACAACCAAGAAAAGAATCAAGATAATAATCCAAATCTCAAGTTGTTTTACTAAAGACTTGAAAAGCAAGTCAAGGTGGAGATTGTTAGGTTTTTGACTTGTTTCAAGAGGAGATGATAGTTAATGAAGATCCAATCGAGTTGGAGAGGATGATTGCTTGAAACTAAAGAAAAGAAGCAGATCAAGGTAGAGTAGTCGACTGTATAGTCGACTAGTCCAAAATATCAGTCGACTAATGGGCAGATACAGAGAGGAAGCAATTACATTAGTCGACTAACTTGGTGTATTAGTCGACTAATCATATTGACTAGTCGACTAATAGGGTGTTTCTGAAGCAGAATCCGCTTTTTTTTCAAGCATAAGTTTCCTTTTTTTGGTGGAGCACGAATATGACTCAGTTTCTATTCAATAAAGTGTTTGTTTTTAAAGAATAAAGGGTCTAGAATTTTTCTAAATCAAGGAGATCAACTCCTAATAAGATTGATCAAGATTCTTCAAGATTCCAATGGCCAATATCATCTCATAGTCCAATAGGAGTTGTTTTATAAAATCCTATAAATAAAGGTTGTAACCCAACATTGATCTCAATCTAATCTCAATAAAAGAAAGGTAGAAAACACCAATGAGATCATAAGAAGAAGCCAAGAAAGAGAGAAGTAAGGTGAAGGTGCATAAAGATTAGGTAATACTCTTGTAATCTTGGTCTAGATTAAGGAGAAAGGTTGATTGGTAGTGAAAAGTGCATTTTTATCATCATATTTACCATCACATTTTCATATTTATTCATTTAATTCTGCACATTTATTAATAATTTGTAATTTATTGTGTGCAGGCCTCGAATTCTTATTTTTATAATAAATAAAGCTTAATGAAGCCCAAAAGCCCATATTTGAAGCCCAAGAGTCAAAGTGCAAATATCAATGTCAAAGTGCAAATACACAAAGGGCTAAAGTTGCAAATATCAAAAATGAGGGAAGGATAGACTTCTACCCAACCCTAAACTCTTGCAGATGAGAATGAAAAGAGTGCAGAGATAAGGAAATTCGTTTAAAAGAGATTGGGAGAATTCAAAATCTAGATAACTTGATTTCCAAGTTATCTCAAAATCCGAAGATGAAGAGCCAGGATCATACTTCCAGAAGCAAGCGCCCAGATGGATGGACCAGGTGAGGCCACGCGCCAAAGCGCGTGGCCAGATTCCACAAAAATGCCGCAAATCCGCGGCAAATCCAAGATTCCGCGGCACTTTGATCTCATCTGGATCCCAGATTTCGTGGGCTGCTTTATCCGGGACTCTTCTCTCTTCTGCACCTATAAATACCCCCTGCAGTGCAACGTACAGGGTCGTCCAGCGAAGAGCCAAGGGCCAAAAAGCTAGGTTTTGTCTTCTTCTAGGTTGTAGTTAGGTTTTTCTTTTTATTTTCAAGAGAGAGAGAGGCTTATGTTGAGCGTGACACCGATGTATCTTCTCTTCTCTGTCATTGATTAAAGCAATAAGGTAATTATTTTTCTTTTGTTCATTGTTCTTATATTTTATTTTCTTTTTGTTTTCCTTTCTTTTTCTCTGTGATCTCTTGTGGTTGTTGATGAACATGCAAGTGAATTCCAAACAAGTATAACTAAGCTACGTGAGAGCCAACGATAGTTCATGAAAACGTTCTCCACTTCCAAAGCTTCGCATCACTTCGTTCTTGATATGCTTGACGATATAATGTGCACAAGGACCGGGCTCGAGTTTATGATCTATGCGTTGAACGCCTCCTAAGCAAGGTAGAACATGTAAGGTTTTCACGTTTTTCTTCAACCAAACTCAAGTAAGTATTCTTTTTTCTTTTCTTTTCTTTTCTTTTGTAGATTAAATCATAACTCATCTCCATATTCTTTTCCGACCATTGTAAATACCGCTATCTTTCTAACTTAACTAATAAAAATAAAAACTTTTGAGAAACTTGCTTAACGCTTCCATCGCAGTCCCTCCCTGAGGATCACGACCCGCATAGCCTTGCTACAGCGGATTAGAATTGAGCACCTTGCACATCTTGTTCTAAATCTAATATCTTATATTTTGTGTGCAGGAAATCTCAGTCAACAAAGGTGAATACTCTTATTGCGTCAAGAGGAATGTTAAATCTCTTTGTATCAAGTTATTAATAAATCTCTCTCAAGTTTTCTTCCCGTGGACGTAGGTCAAGTTTGAACCGAACCACGTTAAATTCTCTTGTTCTTTCTTATTGCTCTTTTGTCTCGGTATTACTAGTTTGCTTTACAATAATTTTTCTTTTAAAGTACTGATCATATTGTCAAGTTCCATAAACGTCGTTCCTGAAAGTAACAATTGGTATTAGTGGCCGATTGTTGCAACACACACACACACACACAGAGAGAGAGAGTTTAAATAAAATTCATAACCTATAGTAAAAACAAGGGTGGCAAATGGGTGGGTCGGGTCATGTTCGGGTTAATCCGTATACCTTTGACCTTACTTGATCCGTTTATTCATGTGTCAATTCACTCGATTTGTACCTGACCTGTGGGGTTAATAGGCCAAACCTGACCCGACCCGACCCGTCAGAAATCTTTTTCTTTTCAAACTTTCTCAGATCAATGTCTAAGGACCAATCTTGACCCAGTCTTATATATGCCCGTGGACATAAAAAAGAATGCTCAAAGTGGACAAATAAAACAACTATTCACATTTCAATGTCATAAAATCTTTTTGTATTATCTATATTTCTCAAACTTTATCAAACACGCAAAGCAAATGAGAGTTGAATGTTTTAGAGCAGGTCAGGTTTTGATTGCGACCTTTATGTATAAAATTTCAGTAGATGTTTAAGAGATCATGCATGAAGTAAGAGATAAGGAAAAGAAAGAAGAAACAAGATTTTTGTTTTTATGGTTAAAAGTCAAATTTTCGGGCTTCTCCACAATAAACCTTTGCATTTTGCTTTTCTAAGATATCTATTTTTTAAAATAAATACCAAACATCTAATTTTTGTTGAAAAACATTTATTTACTTTAAAAGTAATGGAAGTATTATTTGAAAGTACAAATATTCTACAGTTGCCAGTAAGATCTGAGGTAAATGAGTGAGAGTGAGTTGTGAGGGTATTAGGTTCAAGTCAACTTACTTGCAATGTTTCGGAAAATCAAAAATAAAGATATTCACCAGTTTCATATGAAATCATGGTAGTTTTTGGCCAGACACGGTAAAAACCCTAGATTTAAATATGATCTCATTCTGGACACCATCTCTTAACTAGATATGAAGTCATCTCTAGCTGTAAGAAAGTGACAACACCTGAACCAAGCATTAGATAAAATTATCTCTCAATCATGGATGGTGTTCTCATTAGCAGCCCCTGGCCATTCGCTCAGAAAAGGTCAGGCATGCACTTTGGTGCACCTAACTAACTGAGATCTCAATTGTTGAGTCCTTATCTCAATTCTCTCAAATGGTGTCTTGGTCTTTGATTATGATCGAGAGAGAGAGAGAGAAGAGAGAGAGAGAGAGAGAGAGGAGAGAGAGAGAGAGAGAGAGAGTTCATCTGAACTCATCAGCGGAATGTTTGAGACACCACAAACTTTACGTGAAAAAGAAACGACATTGAGAGATTGCATTAGTTTGCAGTTACAAAGCCACAGATCCAACTGCTGTCGCAGCTTGTCTACCTCATTGACGTTGCCTGCTGTAGCTTTAAGCGCATGCTTTGCATGTGACGCTGCTACCGGGTTGGGCCGGGTCGGTTTGATCAACTCTAGCCCCGGATTCGGTTATAGTAACAAAATTTCCTCTAAACTTGAACTTAGCATAATGTGACATCTCTAATCAGCTCCCAGTGTTCACGAGTTAGCAAAGGTCGATAATTTCAATATGGGCTGGAATTACTAACTCTTGGCTGTCTCAAAGACTTAGGGTTATCTGCTCTTAACACTCAGTAGGGTTATTTGCTACCCAGTTTTTTGGAGCGCTTGTCAAGAGCCAACAAGAATAAGTAGATAACCTTTGCTAACTCTTGTTCTATGTCTTATGTAAATTTATTTCAAATGTGGGCCGGCAACAAACCAAATTGAACGAAAATAAGAGTTAATGAGAGTCGAACGTTGCAGTAAATTATCATTTATGTAAATTAATCAACACTAGAATGAAAGAAAACAAAAAATCAATACACATATCTCTCATTTTGTTTCTTAGAATCTCAGAGTTTGAAGATTATTCGTCAAGTTAGCATTTTTTCCCTCAAGAAGGGCTTTTGACGCATATACCTTCTAAAACTAAGCTTTTTGATTATTTACACCCTCAAAATCTCTATTTGCATGTGTAGCCTTCTAAATTCAAAGAATTTGCAGCCACACCCTACAATAACAATTTCTTAACAAGACAAAAGTTCCCTTAACATATGCACTTGCAAATTTCAATTTTGCGTATATACCCTCAATATTATTTATTTGTACAAATCATATGTAAAAGTTGCAAATAATATTTATGCACCTTGTAGAGAAATAATTGAAAATTTATATAAAAAAAAAGAATACGTGCCAACATATCATTTTTATTAGAGTTTTTCAACTTGCATATCAGCCATCGTCTTATTTTTAATATATTATGTGTTAAAGTATTATTGAGATAACAACGAGTCTATGTTTCTAAATAGTAGTCTTCTTTGCAGTAGATTTTCTTTTCTTTTTTCTTATTTGCTTAGAGCCTTCTCGAGAAAATTAGTATATCATTCATTATTATTTTTATTTAAAAAATATGTAATATTGAAAAAAATAATTTGCAATAGTATATATGCAAAGAATATTTTTGTCATATTCAACAAAACTGTGACCGTAGGAGTATACCGCAAACTTTCTAAAATCAGATGGGCGTATATACAAAGACAGGGTTTTTGAGGGTTAAATAAGCAAAAATCCAAATTTTGGAGGATATATAAGCAAAAAAACCTCCAAGAAAGAATAAGAAGCTGGATCTTGTTAACTCTTATTGTCAAACATTACAGTAAATTTTCATATCATATAAATTACAAATGTCAAGTGACAACAGACCTTTTTAAAAGAAAACATCAGAGTTAGTACTCAACTTTTGTTGTAAAGTGTTGCAGTAAATTATCGTGATATGTAAGTTATCCAACACTTTGACTAAAAATAGGAAATAAATAAAGATTTCTGTCCCTCTCTCCCCCTTTGTTTATCGAAGAACTTAGTGTGTATCAAAACTTCTCTGGTTTGGCTGGGATCATGCATCGATCCCTGGAGCATCAGGTATGTTCGGCAGAGATCGCGTGTCAATCTCAGAGCGGTGTTGGTCTGTTTGTAGAATCGTGTGTCGATCTCAGAACAATGTTAGTACTGTTTGTTAAGTTGGGTTATTAGCATTGGGTTATTGGGTTGTTACCCATACACCCATACCTACCTTGTACTCTATTTATATCTCTCCTATCTAATGAATACACCAAGCTTTGGGGTTTTTGCTTACATAGTATCAGAGCTAATCAAACCCTAGACTTCTCTCCTCTTGTCGTCACCACCAGTCCACCATATCTTTCCTCGTCATAATCCTAGCCGCCCACATATTCTTCTATCCTCATCATCTTATCATCTCACATCCTCCTCTGGCTTCAAAACCCTAGCGACTTCCTTAAAGACTGCATCTGTCGTCTGTACCACCTACTGTTGTTGCCGCCTGCATCAGAAACGCTCGTCAACTACATCTGTACCATCTACTACTGTTGTCGTCTGTATCATCTACTACTGTTGTTGCCTACATCAAAAAATCCTTGCCAGCTACATCTTTTCTTGCTGCCGACTGCACCAACACCAATACCTACTACTGCCGCCTGCATCTACTTCAATGTCTACTGCTGCTGCCTACTCCTCTGGCTTCCATATTCTTCATCGACAACAACTACTACTATTGCCGACTAGATCTACATCATCAGCCACTACTGTGACGTGCAGTTGTCTTATGGTGCTGTTATGAATGCACATGTTATTGTTGCTGCTGCAGTTTTCCTCTTCTACGCTGATACTGCAACTCCTGCCATGTTCTACATTGTTTGCATGTGTTCTGACTTGATTCTGATTCTCTAATTTAATGGTTGTTTATCGCTATTATTGGCTATTTCTGTTTTTTAATCTGTGACTGGCTCGATGTCGGATGATGCAAGTTCCTCCTCCACCCTGATTAATTCACCTGTCGCTGGGATGTTTAGTCCCAAGACTATTTGAGGACCACCGTGAAACTAAATGGGTCCAACTATCTATTGTAGGCATAAGCATTTCACATCTTCATCAGTGCCCAGAACAAATTGGCCCATCTACTTGCACCTCCACCTGCTGCTACTGACACTACATATGAGACCTGACTTTCTGGTGACTATTATGCGATGACATGGCTTCTCAACAGCCTGAAGGAGAAGATTAGTTGTAGCGTCATATTCTTGACCACTGCCAAGGAGATGTGGGATACCCTGAAGATGATATTGTAAATCACCTAGAGGGGGGGTGAATAGGTGATGGCTAATCTAATGGTCACTAAATGCCGAATTAAAAACTATTTAATGCAAATTAAAACTTATTACACTAAACACCACGTATAACAAAAGAGTGCAGCCGAGTTCCCCGTGAAGGGATCTGGACTAACTCCTCAAGATTCCTCTAAATAAGAGTTGAGGTGCCGCGTTGGCTCTCTTGGTTGAAAACTAGTGTTAGCAAACAATCCCCAGCATATAACAATTTAGCACAATATGAATATCAAGCATGTAAAGATAAACACAATAATAGCATGTAAGATATAAACAAGTAAGGGAGAGAGAGAGAGTGAGCAATCGCAAATACAAGGGATTTGTTTCGAGGTTCGAGCACCCTTACTCTACATCCCCGCCTTCGACACTACGAAGGATTTCCACTAAAACCGATCCCACCGGATCACTCGGTGCCACAACACCTATAAGCCGAGTTCACACTTGAACTCCTTGGACTCTCTAACCCGTACACACCGCAAGCCCACAAGCTCGCCGAGGCCGCACCTCAAACACCGAGTTCCCACTAGAACCCGAAACACCGAGTCCCCACTACGACCCGAAACAATGCGAACACACACGTCCGCCTCCTCAAAGTACAAGAAAGATCTCTTGGTGATCTAAACACTTTGATCACCAATAAACACTCTCACAAAAACACTCCTATATGATGAATATGTCTATGTGTTGCTCAAGTGTTTGTGAGAAAAAAAAGGATGGAATGTGTGGAGGAAAACTCAAGAAAATCACTTTAAACACTCTTGATAAAATCCCCTTTTGATTGAAAATATTTGCTCTCAATTTAGTGGAGAAAACCTCTTAATAGAGTAGGAAAAACTGGCTTAAAAACTCTCCAAAAATCTTGTAGAAAACAACCCCCAAATGGCCTAATTTATAGGACTCCAAAAACTAGCCGTTATGGGCCAGACAGAGCTGGGTCGACCGCCCGGTCGACCGGCAACGGTCGAAAATCCGACCGTTGGGGCTGCGATCGACCGGCCGGTCGACCGAGCCTCTGGAACAGAGAGCAGACTCTCTGCCGGTCGACCGGCCCGGTCGACCGGGGCATTCCAGAGAGCAAAGCTCTCTGGACGGTCGACCGGGTCGGTCGACCGGCCCTCCAGCCAACAGTGGCGTGCACGTCTATGCACGTCGGTCGACCGCCGGTCGACCGACTTCAAGCGTCGGTCGACCGTCCGGTCGACCGGCTGAAGCCAGGGAAACATTTTTCTGGGATTAAATATGTTGACATTTTAACTTAAATAAAATCCCATAAATCCACAGAAAATCTACAAAAATAGTTTTACCAATATACTTTGAAAAAGAAACATGCTTGCACAAAAGCAAGGCATGTTACAAATAATTTGGACTATTTTTGTAACTTGAAAATTTTGGTTAAAAACGAAAACTGTATTTTTCCAAATTGATTTTTCCAAAACTTCTCCAAATACAAAAACAAGATATTTAAACAACTTTAAGGCATAGTGTGTATGGATATGATTCACTACACAAACATGGTGAAATATCTATATTTTTGACATTAAGCTCTAAATACGGTTTTGGTAAAAAACATATAAACTTTCAATACCAAGAACCAAACTGGTATTTTTCCAAAATGAAAAGTCTTTTCTAAACTGAAAATTCTTTTATGAAAAGACAACTTAATCAAGAGTGTGTGTGTATAGATATACTTAAGCAATCCACTAACTATTCTATCCTTTACATTTTATCTAAAACAAAATCTTAACAAAACAAACCTAGACACAAGTCTTCATCTTGAAGGTCTTCACTTGAAGTCTTCACATCTTCTTGACTAGGTCCAAACACGATCCATAGAGCTAGACTCCTCTTGAGTACTTGATGTGTTCTTGATGCACAAGCTCTTGAATCAAACGGTGCTAGCTCCAAAACTTGACTTTAAATCCTTTGTTGAAGCTCCACACCTACTAAGATCTTGATCATGAATCTGTCACTAATTAAACACAAGATCATTAGTACTATAACTACATGAGTTGATCATCATCAAAACTAGAGTGATGGGCCTTCGGGCCAACAATCTCCCCCTTTTTGATGATGACCAAAACTCATGAAGTTATATATGCATGGATTAAAGTAAAGCTTCAAAGAAGCTCCCCCTTAACACATGCATAAACAATAAACAATAATATATAGCGATGAAGCACATTAACATGTATGCAAATGTATGAAGAGAAACATGCTAACAAGCATAAAACAAAACAAATCTTTTTCTCCTATTTGCAAAACAAAACATATATGCATAAACATAAATACTTCTCCCCCTTTAATAATAAAGCAAGAAAAACATGCATATACATCTCAAATACTTCTCCCTCTTTTTGTCAATCATCAACAAAAGGGTTAAAGTAAAAACAAAATTTTTCTCCCCCTTTTGTCATAAACAAAGAGATTAATAAGGGGTAAAATCAATAAAAGGTTATATGCGATATACATTCATGAAGAGGAAGACGCTAAGTTAGCTTCCATACATATATGCATTACATGAAAGAGGGATGACAAACCCTAATTCACATAACACATAATCTGTAATGCATAAAAGGAGATGTGAAGCCCCCTACACAAGTGTATCACATAAAGAAGAGTTGTCAAGCTCCTCAATACAAGATACACTCAACATGAATCTATATGTAGAAGAGATGTTAAGCTCTCCTTGCATATAGGCAATCCAAATCAAAAATGTTTTGATTTTTCTTATTCAAACAAAAATTTGAATTTTTTCAAGAAAACAAATTTTGAGATATCTAGTAATCAAAATTTTAAGATATCATAAACAAAAATTTTAAAGGTATCAGAGTTCTTGTTAAACATTAATTTTTAAGATACCAAATTGTAAATAATCATTATTGTAAATCATATTGATACCAATTGAAATTAACAAATATGAAGTTGAAACATATTGATACCAACTGTAAACATAGTGATCAAATATTTTATTTTTCATCATAAACTTTGTGCTTTAAAAATGTGAATCAATTGTAAATCAAGCACATGAAAATCATATATATGTATGAAAAGAGAATACCAATAGCAATTGATATTATGAAATTATGAAGCATACATATATAAGAAACAAAATATGAGTATATACAAAAATATCAATTGAGATACCAATTGAAAATAACAATGTAAATCATGTATATAACTCATAACCTACCACCCTTTATATGCTCAAGATAAAAGATTTTCAATAGGGTTTGCAAGGCATACTCGCCCATCCATCCACCCATCAATGGGTAGGGTTTTCAAAAATAGATTTGAAAATATTTATAGTGAAAACACTACCAAATGAAGAATAATTAACTAGTTAAAGATAATTTGAAAAAAACTAGTAAAGATCCTTCAAAACATGAAATCAAATCATATGTTTTTCATGAATCATACCAAATACATAATAGTTGACACTCAAAATCGATAAAGCTCAAAAAGAATCATGAAACAAAGTCATGAATAAACAAATAAAGTGTGAGTGTACAAGAGTCATGTGTTTAGTATTTTTCATGAAAATAGTAAATAAAGCTCAAAAACAAAATATCACTTAAACAAACAAGTGATAAACATGAAAAATTCATTTTTCATCTAAAAACAAGCTTCTAAGTATATGTATGATTTATCCAATCCTAACAATATGCATACATATCCCAAACACAAAAGAGTCTATTAATAATATTTGCATGAAGGCAAGAGACTCAGGGTATACATGTATATTTATTAGATTTGAATAAAAAATTACATATACATGAAGTAAAACATGAAAATAGGCAAAACAAGTGTAAATGAGAGAATCATCAAAACTAGCCTATACATGTGCATAAAGTGAGTACAAATGATCATGAAGTGCAAACATATATAAATCAATTTGTTGTTCACTATTTGTACATGTATAAATACAAGTTTTGATAAAAACTATATTAAACTAGTATTTACCACATGAAGCACAAAAACAATTAAAACATGAACATGCTAAATGATGTCACAAATGAATAAGCATGTAAATAAAATAAGAGTTTTAGAAATAGTTACCAAACTAGGGAACTATGCTCCAAATCTCCAAACATGGTGGTTATCCCACCAAAACTCCTTGATAGCGGTGCATCAAAAGTATGTCCATCTAGTCCATGTGCAACCACCACCAAGTCACCAAATCTCTCACGTCTTGTGAGAGCCCTCACCTATATCAAATACACAAGGTGGGGATTTTGGTACCCATTTTCTTTGGGTCCTTGGGGGTTAGTTTTATAGGGAACCCAAACATTCTTATTTTTAGCAAAATAATATGATGTAATCTATCAAAACAAAACATTGCTAAATGGCCTTTGCGACCATAATGTGTACAAGTGTACACCTTAGGATGCATATGAGTATGTGTGTGGTCATGACGTGCAAAGTGAGCATATGCATGAGGGTGATGTGCATGAACATGTGGAGTTTGTTTCTTTGAAAACAAAGACTCCAATCTAGAGTGGTTAAATGCACATGTGCTCAAAGTTGAGCTGAAACAATCAATTTTATTTTTCAAAAAATTTAACTTCATTTTGATCAATAGTGGTAGTGGCATGTAAAGCATGATCAATAGTCTTTTCTTTTTAGAAACATTAACCTTTTCTTTTTCGATCATTTTCTTTTTAAAGAGTTATTTTCTTGCAAAGCAATTTCTTTTGTTTTTCCACCAAGATAATTTCATTTTTCAAAAACATATTTCCTTCACATAAATCATTCAATTTAGACATCAAGGAAATATTCTCATTTTTCAAATTTTCATTTTCCTTTTCAAAACATGCAACTTATTTTTAAAAGAATTATTTTCCTTATGCATGCAATCAAATTTCTTTCAAATTTTTATTGTCTTCTTAAGCATGTCATATTTTTCAAGCAATAGTTGATAAAAAGATGTGAGCTCATCATATGACATGTCATTATCTTCATCTACCTCGGATTCGGTAGTTACCTCAAGGGGGTTGTCCCCTTGGACCATATAGCACACATTGGAAGCATCACTTCCAACATCCGAGTCGCTCCCCGCATAATGTTGTCCTTTTTTACCAAGGGAGAGAATGGTGTTCCAAACTACAAAAGCCGATTTAATGTTAGAAACCCTACATAAATATTCATCATTTAGGGTTGACTTTAAAGCATGAAGGGCTTTTACATTAGCCTCAAAATTATTGCCATTTAAACAATATGAATTTTTAGTGATGGCAAGATAAACATGAATGCCTAGGGCCTTGAGGTACAAAGACATCTTAACCTTCCAAATTTGGATGTTAAGAATGTCAAAGGTGGGTGGTGAATGAAGTCCATGGTGTGTGTACAAAAATTGTGATTAGCCTAAAAAAAAAGATCTTTAACTCTAGGTTGTAAGACCCAAATCAAGAGCACTGGCTCTGATACCAATTGTAAATCACCTAGAGGGGGTGAATAGGTGATGGCTAATCTAATGGTCACTAATGCGGAATTAAAAACTATTTAATATAAACTAAAACTTATACACAACACCACGTGTAACAGAAGAGTGTACCCGAATTCCCGTGAAGGGCTCTGGACTAACTCCTCAAGATCCTCTAAATAAGAGTTGAGGTGCCGCGTTGGCTCTCTTGGTTGAAAACTAGTGTTAGCAAACAATCCCCAAGCATATAACAATTTAGCACAATATGAATATCAAGCATGTAAAGATAAACACAATAATAGCATGCAAGATATAAACAAGTAAGGGAGAGAGAGAGTGAGCAATCGCAAACACATGGGATTTGTTTCGAGGTTCGAGCACCCTTGCTCTACATCCCGCCTTCAACACTACGAAGGATTTCCACTAAAACCGTTCCCACCGGATCACTCGATGCCGCAACACCTACAAGCCGAGTTCACACTTGAACTCCTTGGACTCTCTAGCTCGTACACACCGCAAGCCCACAAGCTCGCCGAGGCCGCACCTCAAACACCGAGTTCCCACTAGAACCGAAACACCGAGTCCCCACTAGGACCCGAAACAATGCGAACACACACGTCCGCCTCCTCAAAGTACAAGAAAGATCTCTTGGTGATCTAAACACTTTGATCACCAATAAACACTCTCACAAAAACACTCCTATAGGATGAATATGTCTATGGGTTGCTCAAGTGTTTGTGAGAAAAACAAGGATGGAATGTGTGGAGGAAAACTCAAGAAAATCACTTTAAACACTCATGATAAAACTCCCCTTTTGATTGGAATATTTGCTCTCAATTTAGTAGAGAAAACCTCTTAATAGAGTAGGAAAACTGGCTTAAAAACTCTCAAAAAATCTTGTAGAAAACAGCCCCCAAATGGCCCAATTTATAGGGCTCCAAAAACTAGCCGTTATGGGCCAGACAGAGCTGTCGGTCGACCGCCCGGTCGACCGGCAACGGTCGAAAATCTGACCGTTGGGGCTACGGTCGACCGGTCGGTCGACCGAGCCTCTGGAATAGAGAGCAGACTCTCTGCTGGTCGATCGGACCGATCGACCGGGGCATTTCCAGAGAGCAAAGCTCTCTGGACGGTCGACCAGGTCGGTCGACCAGCCCTCCAGCCAACAGTGGCGTGCACATCTATGCACGTCGGTCGACCGCCCGGTCGACCGACTTCAAGCGTCGGTCGACCGTCCAGTCGACCGGCTGAAGCCAGGAAACATTTTTCTGGGATTAAATATGTTGACATTTTAACTTAAATAAAATCCCATAAATTCACAGAAAATCTACAAAAATAGTTTTACCAATATACTTTGATAAACAAACATGCTTGCACAAAATCAAGGCATGTTACAAATAATTTAGACTATTTTTGTAACTTGGAAATTTGGTTAAAAACAAAAACTGTATTTTTTTCAAAATTGGTTTTTCTAAAACTTCTCCAAATACAAAAACAAGATATTTAAACAACTTTTTTAAGGCATAGTGTGTATGGATATGATCCACTACACAAATATGGTGAAATATCTATGTTTTTGACATTAAGCTCTAAATACGATTTTGGTAAAAACATATAAACTTTGAATACCAAGAACCAAACCGGTATTTTTCCAAAATGAAAAGTCTTTTCTAAACTGAAAATTCTTTTATGAAAAGACAACTAAATCAAGAGTGTGTGTGTATAGATATACTTGAGCAATCCACCAACTATTCTATCCTTTACATTTTATCTAAAACAAAATCTTAACAAAACAAACCTAGACACAAGTCTTCATCTTGAAGGTCTTCACTTGAAGTCTTCACATCTTCTTGACATGGTCCAAGCACGATCCATAGAGCTAGACTCCTCTTGAGTACTTGATGTGGTCTTGATGCACAAGCTCTTAAATCAAACGGTGCTAGCTCCAAAACTTGACTTTAAATCCTTTGTTGAAGCTCCACACCTACTAAGATCTGATCATGAATCTGTCACTAATTAAACACAAGATCATTAGTACTATAACTACATGAGTTGATCATCATCAAACTAGAGTGATGGCCTTCGGGCCAACAGATATATGGGAATGAGAAAATCTTTTAAGGGTGTCTGAGATATATGAGCGCCTGTTTGAGCTCAAACAGGGAGATAAGTCTGTGCCTGAGTTCTATGCAGAGCTTAAGAGTTTGATCGATGAGTTGGAGATGCATCAGCCTACTGTTACTGATGCAGTGACATTGAGAGGATATCATCAGAATTTCACAGTGTCGAAGTTCTATCTAACTTGAGTCTTACACTGTGATCCCATATGCGGGGTCAGATACTGAGAGGAGATGGTATTCGATATTAACTGTCACTTTCTCCTGAGTCATGCGTGTTTCTACTGGAGCGATGTGTCATCTACATTATCTAAATAGTCTGCTATGTACTTTAGACGTTGCAGAGATCGTGATCGTGGTCACAATTTTGAAGGAAGACGTGGTTCTTTTGGATCTGGACGCATTTTACTGGTACAAACAGAGTACTTCTAACAAGGGGCCTAGGCATGTAAGTAATATGGACGGAGTAAACACATCTCTGAGAAATACTGGGAGAAAATTGATCGATCTGAGTGGGCACAACAAGCTGATTCTGATCCTCCTGCCCCTAGTGATACTCATCATGTTACTTCATCTGCTTATCTAGCTTCTTTCACTGTTATACTATCACATGAAGAGTATGATTGACTATGCCAGCGAGAGTTCTCTCAGAACAATCATTCAGCAACTTATGCATGCTCTTCAGGTATGCACGCCTATACTACCTCTCCTCAAAAATCTTAGATCTTAGACTCAGGAGCCTCATCCCACATGACAGGTATTAACAGAAATTTATTTCATTAAAATTTTTAAATACCTTCTCTTTAGTTAAAATTGTTGATGGTACCTAGTCACTTATATTAGGTAATGAGGTCATTCAGATGACTTCATTCTTAACTCTTACTGATGTCCTTTATATTCCAAAATTCCTATTAGCCTATTGTCTATTAGTCAGTTAACCAAATATAATAACTGCAACATTATCTTTCCCTTCTCATTGTGTGTTTCAGGATGTGTCAACTGGGAGGAGAATTGGTTCGGGGAATGAGAGAGGAGGCATGTATTATTTGGATAACGAGTGACCTCTACTGCCTTAGTTGCAGATCAGTTTGATCTGTTCTACTCTGGCACTGGCGCTGAGTCACCTTTAGTATAAAACTTTGTTCTGTAGTTCCTCTTGAGTCTTCTGTTTCTTCTTTAGGTTGTGAGTCTTTATGAGTTAGGTAAGCATCATCGTGCTACCTTTCAGAGTCAGTCAATAATCGCAGTAGCACTGCATTTGAGTTAGTTCACTCTGATGTCTGGGGTCCCAGACGTGTGTATTCCATTAAAGGTTTTAGATATTTTCTACTTTTATTGATGACTTCTACGTATGACTTGATTGTACTTACTAAAAGAGAGGTTATAGGTTTTTAGTGTTATTGAACTCTTTTTTAATGAAATAAAAAATTAATTTTTCTACTTCCATTCGTATGCTTCGTACTGACAATTCCTTGAATTTTTAAAAATGACATGAATGGAACTACTCATCAGTCATCTGTTCTCATACATCTCAATAAAATAGAGTTGCTGAACGCAAATATTGACATATTATGGATGTTGCTAGGACCATGATGATACATATACATGTTCTCAAATATTTGTAATATGATGTTGTGTTAAGTGTGTGTCATCTGATTAATAGGATGCCCTCATCTGTTCTTGATGGAAAATTTATTCGTGTCTCTATCCTAATAAGGGTGTTTTCTCCATAACCCATGTGTTTTTTGGCTGTATTTGCTTTATTCAAGACTTGTCTTCTAAGATAGATTAATTATTTCCTATATCTATGAAATATCTTATTGGGTATTATAAAACTCAAAAATGATA